>OU015762.1:3244373-3297048 GCA_907173295.1 Fagus sylvatica
GCATCTCATCAATCAGAAAACTTAGTAGAATTCTAGTTTTGAGCATTAGTTGTACTAATTAGTTTTTTGAAACATTTATATTCAAGTGAAGTGTTGTACTGAAATTATCAAACAATTTGAAACTTTTAATATTGTAATATTGTCTTAGTTTGTCCATTGTTTTGAAGACTCTTTAGATAATACCTTATTTGTGTTATATATATATATAATGATGGTATTATAGATATTTGTTCTGTTCTAGTTTGGAATTTTGTATCGTGTATGAGGAGAATCAAATCAGTGCAAAAGCAAAAAAAAAAAAAAAAAAAAAAAAAAAAAAAGAAAAAAGATCTATAGAGGCGGTTTTCAAACCGCCTCAATAGACAACTTTCAAAAATAGATTTTTTTTTTTTTTTAATATATATTATATATATATTATATATTTTCTATAATATTCAATAGATATTTATATAGATATATATTTTTAAATATTTTATCTATAGAGGCGGTTATATAACCGCCTCAATAGATAAATCTAGGGCGATTTTTAAACCTATTAGAGGCGGTTTTCAAACCGCCTCTATAGACCATATTACTTATAAAGGTGGTTCATATGATCTCTAGAGGCGGTTTTGAAAACCGCCTCTATAGGTTTTTCTATAGAGGCGGTTTTTTAAAACCGCCTCTATAGAGCATTCATGTCTATTGAGGCAGTACATATAAAGGCACTTTTGAAATTTTTAGAGGCGGTTTGAAAACCGCCTCTATAGAACATTCATGTCTATTGAGGCGGTTTGATAGTCTATTGAGGCGGTTTTGAGCTTTTTAAAACCGCCTCTATATGCAGATTTTTTTGTAGTGCTAATACAAAGTGAATCCATCATCATAGGAAACATGCCACCCTTGTCGACAAGGTGTGGCATTTTTATCATACTCAGCACAACAGCTCCATCTTTTCTCCCAATTGGCACTTCCAGTGTTTGGTCTATTATTCTTCTCATTCCATTTGTAAACAATTACTCCAGAGCGATCACTCCACTCTCCATCAATTCCTTGGTGTGGTGGAGACAATGCAAACAATCCCTTCTCTCCTACAAACATTACAAGCTTAAGATCAACATATAAAAACACAATGTTTTTCAGGAATGTGCTCTAGATATGCATTTATAGAAACACAATATCAAATGACAGCAGCTTGAAGGGAAAAAAAAAATGAATGAAATGCATAAAAGATTTGAAAAGTTGTGAACACATTAAATTTTTGTGTGAACTGTGATACATGAAAACGACAAAAGGTACCAAAAGGATCGTAACCACATTCGTAGCCTGACAATTTTTCTGGATAGGTCGAACTTTTGGAAGCAAATGGAAAAGGAACACCAAAGCGATAACTAAAACATCTTCCCAAGTAGGATTTATGTCAATAAGTATAGAAACACAATTGTTTTTCACAATTATTGTTGACGTGACCTGTTGTAATTGGTGCATAATAAAAATGGTATTAGTGATGGATCCATGAAAGTGATGTTTACTCCAATCACAACTCTGTCACCTCAATAAGTTGGGAAAAAAAAAAATTTGTGCACCTAGCATTGTTCATAACATGTTCCATATGGACATTTTGCCAAGAGAACTTAAAAGAAGAAGTTCTATTTAAAGTTCCAACTGTTCTTTGGCCTATTTGTTTTATCCTCTTCTTTTTTTATAATAGGATAAAAATTTTATTAGAAGCAGTAACAAACTACAAAGTAGAAACAATTTGTTTTATCCTCCTAATTCTATTATCATATGAACCAGACATAAAGGTTGCCTCTTCATCTGCAACATGTATTTTAAAGCCTTCAACATTTTCCTAGTAACCAAATCCCAACTGGGTGTGACAATTTTCCTTTTCTTTTACTTTCCAAGCTTTGATTAGCTCAATTTACCTTAGTCTCTGTCCATAAAATAGAAATCTTGAAAAATAATGTCATCAACTATGAAAATATGCATTTTATAACTCTGACTTTAGCTTATACACATGATGACACATTTTCCCAGAACAATGGATATTAGAAAGAATATTACATACTCATACATTAAAAAAATAAAAATAAAGCAAGGTATTGTTTAATTGAACATGTGGATGAGACAATAGTCAATAGCACATATGTTACATACCAGTGGTGTGGCCATGGAAGGAGCAAGCAGTTGGGGAATTATCTTTGTCTAAGTAAAGGGTGTTGCACCTTAAACACTGCTTCTTTGTCTGAACTTGGGTTGTGGTTGGTTTGGTCTTGTTGATGTTACTGTTCAAGCACGACCTGATCTTTTTCCCACTTAATAATGGCTTGTAATTGCAGAGAAGGCTTTGAGAAAGACTGTAAGCTGAAGCCATGTCAGTGTACCAATGGAATGGGCTACAAGGATAACAAGGTGGGGTTGTGGGGAATATATTGAGTTGGGGTGCTAACAAGCCCATGCGTTTTGGGCTTGATGGTGCAATGGGGTTAGAATTTTGAAGCCCATTATTAGTTCTAGACTTAGTGTATTTAAATTAGCCTCAATAAATTTTTAATCAAATTCTAGCTAAAATTCTTACCTTTTAAATGGGCATTGATTGAGGGATGTCCACGTTTAGTAAGTGTGAAATAATTACTAAAATTTTAATTAACTTACTATTTACATATATTTACTTTATTTATACTTTCTCTATTTTATTTTTTATTATTTTTCCTCTCTCCACAAATATGATTTTTTTGATCTCTTCCACAGCCTTTCCTAATTTGATCATTTTCTCTTTTGGCTCTCATTTCCTTTTACACGGACAAAAAAAAAAATTTGGAGGTCAACTCTATTCTAAATAATTAATCATACCTAACTCACCAAAAAAACAAAAAAGGAAGAAGCCATATGGGTTGTAATTTGTAAACTAATATTGCCTTATGAGATTCTTATACGATCATTCTTGCCAAGTTAAGCAATATGCAATAAATAAAAAAATAAATGCAATTCCAAAAATACATCATTTCTTCCAAATATATCATTATATTGCCTCTTAAACATTAAAATCAGACATTATATAAAGCCTCATTGCATTCTAAATCATACACTCCAGAAGAAATCAAACCAACTAATTGGTAGTAGACAAAGATGAAGGGATCTTCTTTTTGTGCCTCCTCCTTGTTGATTTCTCTATTGCTGGCAATCCTATGCATTAGCCCTGCGCAATCAATTAGGCTAGGTGTGAAGATAGGGGAAGATGTTCTTACTGATCTATGCTCCAAGACTGATGATCCTTCCTTTTGCTTACAATCTCTAAAATCTGATCCCCAGACAGCTACAACCGACCTTCGTGGCCTTGCCGGAGTATCAATCAACTTGGCCAAGACTACTGTCACTAAAACTCACACATTCATTAAGTCACAACTAGAGAAGACAACTGACCCTCAACTCAAAAAGCAATACTCACAATGCTTAGACTCCTATGATGATGCCATTGGTAACGTTGACTATGCAAGTGAACAGTTGAGCTCCAGTGACTACGGTGGAGTAAGCTCGGCAGCATCAGCTTGCATGACTGATATTTCTGACTGCCAAGACGCAACATCTGCTCTCCCACAACAAAACAAGGAGTCAAATCTACTTTGCAAAGTGACATTGCTTATCGCGAACCGTTTGCTTGGGAAAGTTTAACATCGATTCTTGTACACCTTTCACCATGCAAAGTGAGATTTGAGGATAATAAGTTTTGATTCATTCAAATTAAATGTTACAAATCCAAAAATTTACATGTATCAGATCATTTAAAATTTTAAATAACATGATATCATGTACACGATTAGACTCAATAAATCAAATCTTATCCTTGAAATACCTTTTTCTTGTCTTTTATTTTATTTTTTTCTGCGTAAATATTTTGTGAGATTCTATATGAGCATTTATATGTGCATATACTTAACGCAAACCATTAGTACATAATCATCTAAAATGTAAATATATATCTATAATATGTGAATATTTGTGAACGTTGATATCTACAATATGTTGATATTAATGCCTGCAATTTGTGATATATATCCATATTAGGTAGTGCTGTTTCATTTTAATATCAAATTGAATTAATATTAATTTTAATTGAAAAAAAATTAAATGTAAAGATATGAGAGTTTATGTGGTTAATGAATATTAAAATGAGGAGTTAGTGTTTTGAAAAAACTGAATCTATTAGCGAAGAGAAAAATTATATATTTATAACTTATAAGTCCATATAATTATTGTGTTAAAGTGTCCAAATGCATTGGAAAAATAATTCACCTAGCCATTAATGAGTTAACGGTCACCTTTTTGTTAAGGAAAAAATTTGTCATTAACAACCATTGTTGAGTTGGCGTATTTATACACATAATTAAGAAAATAATATTGACCCACTAAATGGGCCTCGTAATTAAGGAAATAATATTCAAACATTGACCCACTAAATAGGCCAATTGCTGGACTCATTAACTCTCTCTATAATTTCTCATCTGACTCATTAATAGGTGAGAGATCTCTGCTAAATTTGATTGGAGAGATTTCATGGAAAATGGGTCGACTTGGGTCGGGCAGATGGGTCGGTTTGTGCAGGTGTATGGATGGTCCTCCTTCTTATAATCTTATATGATGATTGGGTCATTGATTGATTGTGCCTTTTACATCTTGTGCATCTTCTTTAATTAGTATGAACCATTTCTTTGTACCATTAACGTGTCATTTTTCCACGGACACATCCAAAAAACAAAACAAAATGGAAGTGTCAAGCAACAGAATTAAAATCTTTGTCGCTTCAGTTTGGATCCAATATGAATGGAAAACAAGCCATGATGTCTTTTGGATTTTGCTTATAAAAACCGTGCACTCCACTCTGCCGGAATTCTCTTGCTTGTAGAGATCCACCAAGACTACAGTGCTCCTTTACTCTTAGAATTTTCAAAACTTTTGTCAAATTTTCATATGCATGTCAACTGTAGTATGAGTAAATGAAACCAAATCCACCATTATTTAGTGGGATGATATATAAATTCAAATTTCTCTAGGGTGAATTAAGCAATAACTTGACCTCATCCCCAACCAAAATGTTGAATAAAATAATATTTTTTACTATGTTATTTCTCATATAGCATGTTCTTAATGTACTAAATATCTACATTTGGTTGTTATAAAAAATTAGAAGGCCAATTAATTTACGTAAAATGATGAAACCTAATCAAATGTAAAAGATTCCACTCCATTTTGATTGATAAGTTTCATTCTTTTCTGCATCAATTAGTGGGATTATATACAAATTCAAATTGGATACTGTTCAAATAACTTTATGAATCATTAAATACAAATAGCTTTCTAATTTTAAATAATAGAGTAAAATAATATATACACTTAATTAGTAATTTGAATGATTGATAGTCCTGTCCTTGCTAAAAAGTGTATTCATATTTTCACTTTGTTTTTTTTGTTTTTTTTATCGACATATTTACAGTTTTTTACTTTGTTATTTTTCTCATATAATACTATGTACTTTTGTATTGAATAAGCTACATTGTTAATTACAAAGGGTCTACTAAATAAATTGATGTATAAATCTGTCATCATAATGCCTAAACATCCTCTTGAACCATTATATATAAGTCTCCTTGCATCCTAAATCACACACTCCCAAGAAATCAAACCAATTCATTGTTTTACAACAAGATGAAAGAAATAGTTCCTTCTTTTTGTGCCTCCTCCTCCTTGTTGATTTCTCTTCTACTAGCATTCCTATGCATTAGCCCTACACAATCAAGGCTAGTTGTGAAGATAACTGATGATGTACTTAATGATATTTGCTCCAGGACAGAAGACCCTTCTTCATGCTTGCAAGCTCTAAAATCTGACCCCCGGACAGCCACAACTGACTTCTATGGTCTTGCTCAAGTCTCAATCAACTTGGCCAATGCCACGGTCAATGAAACTCACACGATGATTATGTCACAACTTGATCAAACCATGGACCCTAAGCTCCAAGATCAGTACACACAGTGCCTAGAATTTTATGACAATGCCATTGGTGACATTGAATATGGAAGTGAAAACTGGAGCTCCAAGGACTACTTGGCCTTAGACGCAGCCTCATCAGCTTGCATGACTGATATTACTGATTGCAAAGACGTGACAACTGAGACATCATCCTTTCTCCCACGACAAAATAATAAATCGTATCAACTTTGTAAGATTATGTTGCTTATTGCGCAATGTCTATATAGGAAAATTTAATTTGCTTGTACACCTTTCTTGACAAAATAAAAGTTAAATTTGAGGTCTTTTTTTCTTTTTTTTGCCAACATCTTTTTTGAGATTGTATCACCACAAGCTTTTGGGAAGTTGTGGAAATGTGTAATTGTTTGATTTAACCAAATTGATTTCATTCACTTAAAAAAAGATGGATTCAATCCCTAGACTGTTTTTTATTTTATTTTTCTTGAGTTCTTGTTGAAAATTAATGTGGTTAATTTAGCAACCCCTGTCTCAATTATTTTAGATAGTCTAAAGAAATACTAGGACGCGTGCATCACTTACGAATTTGGGTTGTAGTTTTTTCTCCAAAAATAAAGGTATGTAGTTACATTTATTTGTTTAATAGATGCAATAGGATTTGAAATCTATAATGTCTTGCAATTTTATTTGGTTACAGCTTATATATGAATCAATCATGGATTGATGATATGAATCAATATTATGAGATTGAATTAATTTATAATTTAGATTCTAAATATTTATTACTTAATAGTTGACTTGGTATAAATTCTATTGTAATTCACTAATTTATTATTAATTACAACTATAAGTGAAGGAAAGATATGTAACCTTTTTATTTTTGGTGATGTTGATATAGATCTTTTTGGTCTAACCAAATTATTTTCTTGAGTTATTCTATGATACCTCTAATATTTTTGAGAAAATGATACTCACATAATCATAATCACCCATTGTGTCAGATAACCAATTTGCTTTCATAAAAATGTATGAAATGTTAAAAATATAACAATTGAAATAAGTGACCAAGATTTTTTTTTAAGAAGAAAATGACCAAGATAATTAGGGATATTATATCCCCAAAATTAGGATAATTATAGAGACAGAGACTCCATAAAATTATCCTAATTTGTTGCTGTCTGTGATTGATCTTCTATTGTTTTAATTAAAAATTAACTTGGAGGTGAATCAAAATCTGGGCCCTTGATTGCTCTAGTTTCTTTATTTTATTTTTCTTTTTTTCCTTTTTCACAAGGGACAATTGGGGAAGGCTGTGATTAGGCCTAAACAAAATCGTCGCAGCTATTAAATTTTGCAATTGGCAATAATTACCCAACAGTTCCCTTAAGGGAAGGCCGTCCTTGGGCCTAAAATAAAATGAAGGTTAACTTGTAAACTCAAAGGCATGGTGTTGAATCCAGTCCAGCAGCAATGCATACCAAAGAAAAAAAAAAAAAAAAAAAAAAGGATGCTTAGATATATTTGAAACACATTGTTATAGTAGATAATTATTTGGGGACTTTTGTAATGGGATGCCATGGGATCCTTATTCCTTAGACTTTGGCCTAAGAGACCTAGGCCCAGAGCTTTGAAGGTAGGTACCATTTGGGTGCAGAAGGTAGCTAAAAAAATGAAACAAAGCATATAGCGACTTTATTATATATCTATCATAGATGTGTATTTGCCAACATTTTTTTCTTTTTAACTATTTTAAATTATTTGTTTATGTACAATTTTTAACGACTCATTTTTCTAAGTACAATTATATTTTAATCAACTTTCAACAAATAAGTTTTTAGCAAAAAAGCTACATCCAAATAGACATTTAAGTGAAGCCAAATATATAACAGATCAAGTGATGAGAGAATTCACCTAGAGACACCATTATCATTCATTTGGCAATGAGGAATCGCTATCATGTTCAATATCAAATAACTACAAGAAATTTGGTCTTTAGCGACGACACAAAGTCGTCGCTAATATTCTAAAAGTTGTCGCTAATTATCATTAGCAATGACAAAGTCGTTACTAATCGTCATTGCTATTGCTCCGTCACTAGTAGAAATTCAGCAACGACATTTTGTCGTTGCTATTATAATACCATCAGTGACGACATTTTCGTCGTTAATAGTAACAATCGTCGTTACAAATAATTTAAGACCATTAATAAATAAATCGTCGCTAATACGTCACCATTTGCGACGACAAATATGTCGTTGCTGATTGTAGTATAACAGCGACGACACATTGTCGTTGCTAATATGTAAATATCAGCGATGACACAATGTCGTCGCTATTTACTTTTTTCATTTTTTAGATTTTTTTATTTTTCATTCTGCTTTTTACATGAATATTGAAAACACATTCATACATCATCATACAACAATTCAATAAACAAATAGTCATAAATTCATTACATCTATTAAATCAACGCATAGAATAAAAGAAAAACAATACTCAAGTCCAATTTATTGTATACAAAGTTTAAATTCCACACTATTCCCAATCACATTAAAACATAGTCTTATCAACTAACTAATTAAATAGAAATATATAGACTTGAAACACTCAAAAACAAATATATTTTTCAAATTGACCTTTGAGGAGCAACTGCTCCACACAATAGAGCAATAGAGAAATTCACAGACCATGGCCAAATAACCTAAGGCACATACACAAGTCCTTAATTTATTGATGACACCAATTGTTTAGGTGGTAAATTATTATTAAAAATATTGTTATTTTCACATAGGTGTACCATTAACTTTATTTTTGTTACGTTCCCATTACAATATGCCATGGCATTAGTTATAATTAAAAATATTCTGTATGTAGACTTGTACATTGGTATCTAAAAACCTAAGTGCTCTTTGAATATCAACTTTTTGAAACCGAAAAGTGAAAGATCCAGGAAAATGCTTTTAATTTTGACGGATTTATTTTCTTTGTTTTTAAAAGCTAAAAACATTTTTTTTATAATTACTACCAAACAACCCCTTTTGTTATCTCATACATGCGTTAAAAATGATCAAGAATTCAAAATCATATCAAATATAATATGAATTCTTCCACTCTATATATATTTATATATTGTCTCTCTGCGATGGACCTATATATGGACCTATTCTGGCTGGCTGCCACCGATAACTTTCACCACTGCTTTATAGACGTTCGCACCCCTGAGTAGGTATATATAGACATAGCCAAAATGCACTTCGTTCATTTTTCATTGTCCTGAAATAGCTCTTGCTTGCAAGTTGCAATATTATCATTTAGTGAATAAAACAATTTAGTTTGAAGTAGAAATAACAATTGAAAACTTTGGATTCTCTCATATTCATGACAACGTGGAGGGAGGTAAACACTCTGTTTCTTAGGGCACGTTTGGTACACTGTAATTGTTATTACACTGTAATAGGAATCAGTATTACAAAGAATAAAAGAAGAAGTAATGTAATAACTATTACCATTCATCTGTTTGGTGACAACACATTAATAAAACCCTAAATCTATATTCTATATTTTACTATAACATGATTAATATACGAGTATTGCTTATTATACGAGTATTAATAATTTTAAAATATTTTGGAGACTTGGATTTTGAATGTTATATATATATATATATATATAGAGAGAGAGAGAGAGAGAGAGAGAGAGGAGGGGGCAAAAAAAATTGGAGACTTGGGTGTATATATACATAGAGAGAGAGAATTTTTTTAATTTTAAATGGGTATATATATATATATATATAGAGAGAGAGAGAGAGAGGCAAAAATAAATTGGAGACTTTGGGTGTATATATATATATATATAGAGAGAGAGAGAGAGAGAGGCAATTTTTTATTTTAAATGGAGATATATATATATATATATACATAGAGAGAGAGAGAGAGAGAGAGAGAGAGAGAGAGAGATGCAAAAATAAATTGGAGATTGGGTGTATATATATATATCTGTAGAGAGAGAGAGAGAGAGGCAATTTTTTATTTTAAATGGGGATATATATATATATATATATATATAGAGAGAGAGAGAGAGAGAGGCAAAAAAAAAATAAAAATTGGAGACTTGGGTGTATATATATATATATATATATAGAGAGAGAGAGAGAGAGAGAGAGGCAAAAATTAAAAAAAAAATGGAGACTTGGGTTTTGATTGTTATATATATATATAGATATATATATAGGTCATGGAACCTAGAGGTAATGTTACTAGGTATACCAATAAAGTGTCTTATTATTGTGAAGACAAGGGAATTAACTCCATCAGAAATTCTCATCCCAATTCTTTCATCCAAGATTGGGTTACCTACTTACCTTCTTCATCCTTCTTAACAGAATTTTTAATAAGATCTCTAGATTCTTCAATGAGATGTTTTTCCCATCAAGATTTCAATTTACCAAAGAAACCTGTGACTGATAAATCAATTATTTCTATGTGAGTTAATTGATGATTAGTCATGTAACTGTTAGCAACCATAGAAAGATGGCTGAGTTTATTAAGAACTTCATGTTCAGCAAGTCCATCAATATTCCATTCATAAAACTTATCAGTAGACACCGAGAATTGGTGCTGAAAGTATATATATATATATATATATATATATATATATATATGATATATATAGAGATAAGAGAGAGAGAGAGAGAGAGAGAGAGAGAGAGAGAGAGAGAGAGAAATTTACAAAAAAATGGTAGTCAACTATGGTTTTCGGAATTTTTTTAATTTTTTGAGCTATTACATAATTTAAGGAATAGCCATTACAACCATTTTGATAAGGAATAGTTATTCCTCATTTTAAAGAATAGTCATTCCTAAGAAATAGCTATTCCTTGTAATGAAAATGTAACCAAACAACCGAATAGTTATTCCTTAGGAATAATTATTACATTACAAGACCTATTACAGTGTACCAAAGATGCGTTAGAGTTTTCATAAAACCTTTATGCAATATATGCTTAATTTTCATTCTTTTTTACTGTGATATATTATTGCACTTGTCAAATTACATTTTTTCATAGGTGAGCAAAAGACATGTTATTGCCTTGATTATACCCCCGAGACCCAAAAACTAGAAGCATGAAGTCTTTATTTATAAGTTTAATTCTACTATTTGAAACCACTACAAGAAAATAGGTCTACGGCAACAAAACCCTTTCATTGCACAAAAGTCTTAATTTCGTCGCTTAATGTACTAGGCGACGAAATAGTACATTAAGCGACAAAAATCGTTTCGTCGACTAATGCTGGTCGCCGAATAGTCCTGGCGACGAAATATTTTTGTCGCCTAATACTTTCAACATTTAGCGACGAATGTTTTCGTCGCCTATTCATTTCGTCGCCTAAATAGTATTTGGCAACAAATTTATTTTTGCCACCTAAAGAACATTTGTCGACGAAATATGGTTTGTCGCCCAAAAAACTAAAGGCGACGAAAATTATTTTTGTCGCCAAATAATCATTACGCGAGGAAATTTATATCCTCACCTATTGAATTTCAGGCGATGAAACATTTCGTCGCCAATTGTTTTTTGTTTTTTTTTTTCAACCTGTTAGGCGACGAAAATGTGCGTCGCCAATATATATATATATAATCAGGTTTTTGTATTTTTAATATTTATACCTACTCATTACAACCTGTCATTAAGAAATCAATTCATTTTCAACAACATATCCATAAACAAATCATCCATACATTCCAAAACTAAATAATATATAAGTTAATAATTATTACAAAATACAATCAGTACTACTTAATTTCCAAAGTTATCATGTGTGTTGTTTAGGAATTGTATAGGATTCATGAGTACTTTTAAGAAAGTGTTGGACCTAATGGTCCACGGCACAAATCATGAGTTTAGCATGATAAAAACATCAGTTGTTTAATTTTTCCCCAACTTCATATATGTATTAGAAGAACATGGTTTTTGTGTTATGATCCCATGTGGTATCTAAGTTTTTTTATTGGTAAAAGTGCTTTTTTTTTTGCTAATTTAAGGTAACCTTTGATAAGTGCGAGATAAATCTTTGGAAATTAAAGTTGTATTGACTTGACTTGAAATGAGTTATATTTTTATTTATTTTTGTTTTTTGTGTTTTTGTGTTATATATTTTGATTTTTTGTTCTTAAGAGAATATACTAATACCCAATTAATGTTTTATAACAGTCACAAATTTTGTTACCAGAAATCTAAAGTTCGATCTCCAGACTTGGTTGAGTGGTGCCATCACAAACCTAGCCACATGCAATGATGAGCTTGTAAGCACTAACATGAGTACCATTTTGAAAGACAAAATAATAGTGAGCTTAGAGAAAGTGACCACTTTGGTCAACGATCAATGGGCTTTCATGCAGCAAATGCCAGATGATACAGTGGGCCATGACTTTCAATCTTGGTTTGATTCCCATGATTGGAAACTCATGCAAGCAAATGCCATTTCAGCCAACATTACAATAGCTTTTGATGGATTTGGAGATTTTACAAGCATTATGGAAGCCGTTAAAGCTGCACCAAATAATAACTTAGCACGCTTTGTGATCTATATCAAGAAAGCTACCTATAAGGAATACATGTCTATCCCACAGAACAAATGGAATATTATGATGGTTGGTGATAGTATGGACCAAACTATCATCTCAGGCAGTCACAGCAACACCACTGGTTATGGTACATATGGATCAGCCACATTCGGTAATTTCAAATACCAACATGCTTTTCATTTTTAATGCAAGATCAATCTTGAATATATTTTAGGAACAATTTACCTTCTTGTTTTGAAATTATAAAAAATATTGTTATGACACATCCCGTTTATATTTTTTACATAAAATGAATTTTCTGAATAAGATAAACTAATTTGGGTAATCATATATATTAATATTGAAAAATATGCTCATGTCTTAAAACATTTACACAGTATTACAAACAATGTTTGTTCTAATATTGTCATTTGTATGTTGTCTTGTGGAGCTGTTGATGGTCAACAATTTGTAGCAGTGGACATCGCATTTGAGAACATTGTAGGACCAGAAGAAGGACAAGCTGTGACACTTCGATCAGATTCCGACTTTTCAATATTTTATCAATGTAGGATCCAGGGTTACCAAGATATGTTATATCAACACCATAATCGGCAATTCTATAGAGAATGCCGAATCAGTGGTACAGTGGATTTCATCTTTGGTGATGCACTTGTTGTCTTTCAAAAATGTGAAATTCTATCGAGACAAGCTCTACCTGGATAATCCAATACCATCACTGCTCAAGGCCGCAAGAAGGAAAATTCAAACACCAGTTTCTCCTTCCATTTGTGCAATACAACTGGGGATTCTGATTTAATATCCTCAACAAATCCGACTCCAACATTCCTTGGTCGACCTTGGAAGACATATTCAAGGACCGTGTTTATGGAGACATTCATGAGCAACATCATAAACCCAAAAGGATGGCTAAGGTGGACTTCAAGCTTTGAATCAACTTTGTTTTATGGAGAGTACAAAAATACTGGTCCAGGAGCAAGCACAGATAAACGGGTGAATTGGTCAGGTGTTCACATTTTGGATTCCTCTTAGGCTCAGCTTTATACAGTATCTCAGTTTTTAGATGGAAATTCGTGGTTGCCTCCTACGGGTATTCCATACAATGGAGGATTAGAAGGCTGAACAAATTTATTATCAATATATATTATCCAAAAGGAAAATGTGTTGTTTGTTAAGAACTCTCTAATCTTCAAATGACTGTAATTTTATTTATATAAATAATGCCTTTAACTTGATGAAGATGCTCATGCTTTTATATCATATAATAACTGCCTGATCACCTTTCAATTTTGCCTCTGCAACCAATTTGGCTCTCTGGTTCGCTAAGTTGCTTAACCCATTTGGCTTTCCAGTTTTGTTTTGATTTCCTTTTTCCTTTTTTTGTAATGATAGGACTTGGGAGTTAGGAGTTATGACTTTCTAGTTATGACAATATGCAAGCTGTTAAAAAGTCAAGCCACGAAAAGCCTTAGGTTGCCTAACATTATTAACATTTCACCCCAAAGCCAAAAAAAGAAAAAAGAAAAAATATGTGAGAAAAAATAGACAAAAAGATACTCTTATAAGGCGGACGGTGTTACGGTGTTCATTTCACCCCGTGTCACGTAATAAATTGTTGATGGTGACAATCGAGCAAGTTTTAATTTATCAAGTTTTAATTATTATTGTATAAACATAAACATAAACATAAACATATATCTATATATATATGGTGACAACCGAACAAGTTCTAATTTATCAAGTTTTAATTATTATTGTATAAACATAAACATATATATATATATATATATATGTTTAGGGCTATTGTGTCTCAAATTATATAGATTTGGTCCAGACATAAGGAGAAGAGAAACAAAGTGCAAAGAAGAATAAAAAAATAAAGCAAAAAAAGAAAAGAAAAGAAAAAGGTGGAGAATAGTACCAACCTACCTACTATTGGCTCTTTTTGGAGAGCTACCAGGGGGCAGGGCCCCCCTTGGTCCCCATGTAGCTCTGTAGGAGTTGTTTGTTGTGTTGGAAGGAGTAGATATTGTTTGCAATATACCTTGGAAGATACTATGTGATGTCTATTCTATAATTATTAGACATTTAATTTATTGGATGACTTTTAACATCTAAACATTCCAAAAATGACTCTTTGATGTCATTATACAAAATTAAATATCACTATAATGCACCCTCTCTTTACTTTTTTTCTTGATACCTATTTTATGTTTGGTTTCCTTTTTTCGTTGTTTGAAATTGTAGGAGTAGAAGCCAGAAGTAGCATTCTCAAACAACATTATTTTTAGAACTAATGCTCAAAAACAACATTACTTAGCTTCCAAGATTCATCTTTTTTGCAATCAATAACACTTTCTTTGATATTTTCAAACCCTAAAGACCTAGAAGACAGATGTTAAATAATGGAAATAGAAAAAGAATGTCCACAGCTTTTTGTTTTTACATATTACTAATATCCCTAGTATAGATCTAATTTTCGTTAATTTTAAAATAAGATTATTGTCCCAAATTTCCAATAAATAACTTCCATGACAAGCTCCCATGCTCTAACAAAATGATAAAAATAAAAGAAGAAAAAACTTGTGACCTCATACAAGATTTGGGTTGGGGCATAACGAAAGTCCAAGAAATAGACACAATGGGCCACCTATTGGCTTCAGGCCTAATGTCCAAAATTTCTCCCTTTGTTATTGCGCTCTAGAAAACCCATGAGGCCAGACCCATTTGGGTTAAATAACTCATTTATTGCCTTATTTTTTATACTCTTGGTATCCATTTATTTCCTTTGTTTCTATAACTCTTATTTATTTAATTTTGGTAAAAGGTTTCTATAACTCTTGGTAACCCATTTATTTCCTTTTTTTTTTTTTCCTATAACTCTTGATAACACATCTAATGAGTATTAGACCCCACAAGAATCCTTATTTTACAAAATGGACCATAAATTAAGACTTGTTAAGGTGTTTGGTATACCTTGTGGAATAAGGTGAATCGGTATGGATTGAATATAAAAATCCTTTGTCCATTGTTCCTCTTTTTGTGTTCCACTTAATACTTCACCAATTATAATATGACACATGTCTATTTTATTTCTATTTTAAATTTTAGTTATTTATAAGGAAAGAAAAAATAATACGTGAAAAATTATAATTTAAAGAATATCAAGTGAAATACAAAAAGTGGGATACAAGATTTGTATTCGCCTAGATAATAGATTGCTAGCCACATGGTAAATGCACCCCTCCCCCTCCCATTTTTCTCTCACATAGTCGCATGCAGGTGGAGCAAAAAAAGAATTTACTATTTTCTATTTTTTTAATTAGGTAATGCATCCATGAATAAATACATCACAAAAATCATATAAATTATCTCAATTTCTATCCCAAAAACACGTGACCAGTCCAACAGGAAGTTATGTCAACAAAATATCAAATTGGAAAAATGGCACATGCAGTACCACTTTTGTTTTGTATACCATCAATGTTTTTCCTAGCAAAAGCAATAAAATATACGTGATAAAATCCATATTGATATATAAGATGTCAATTTCAAATCAATGTGAAAATTAATCCTTGACTTGTAACTCCATCATCATGGATTTGATATATCGTAGAGAAATCCTATTTTACAAGAAATAGGATAGAAATGCTTATATAATTGTCATCTTAAATACAAATGGGCTGATTAGTCTGATATATGTGTGTATTCCTTAATAAACTTGAAATACAAAAATCTAACAAAATTAACTCTAATTGAAATGAGGAAAAAAAATTGTAATGTCATATTATTAATTGGCTCCAACTTTGCAATTTTGATGGAAAACCCCGTTCTACAACATGGAGAATGGACATTTACAATTCTTTTTTTCTTTTTTTTAATGAAATGGATATTATCGATTGATTGTTGGTGGGAAAAATACATATAAGAACTTATAAGTGCTTTCTTGAACCTTTCAGTCTCGTCTTTTTCAACCATAATTAAACTAAAAATACATATATAAGAACTTATAATCGCTTTCTTGAACCTTTCAACCTTGTCTTTTTCAACCATAATTAAACTAAAATACCTAACCTCCTTATTCTACATTAATGCCTAGCCTACAAACAATAAGCCCAACATATAAGTATGCTTAGATAGGTATCTACATTTGTGCTGCTACATCAGTTTCCCCATTAATTTTTCAACATGTATGATTGACAAAATCGTGAACAAGAGATTCCACTATAGTGCATCTATACAATGCGTTAATCACCTAAAACCAAATGATATATGTGTATTAATTGTATGAAGCTAATTAATAGTGTGAAAAGCTTTAGCAAAAAAAATAAATTAATAGTGTGAAATAATTTCAACATTTAAATTATATTTCATCTCTACTCTAAGATTAAATCACAGCTATGGATCCTTTTTTTAATGACTAATAACTGGTCAATTCTCTACTCTAAGATTAATTCATTTTGGGTCATATAATAGTAAACAGAATTGTAAACAGAAATATTAAGTAAGAGGATGAACCATTATGATGTACATCTAAATTAGTCATAGGATGAACTGTGGGTCATATGATGTAGTTGACATGGAAGTTATTTATTGGAATAATATTCTTATCCATCTAGTAGTAAATTAGTAATGTGTAAGGAGAAAGTAATAATTAATAAATAAATAAAAGAAATTAATACAAAAAAGCTTTGAAGACAGAGCATAAAAAAAAAAAAAAAAAAAAAAAAAAAAAAAAAAAAAAAAAAAGTGATTTTATTATTTACAAATTTGGGACTTTTGTTATTGGCCAACCCAACCAAAGGGAACAAACTTCATTCGTAAATGACCTATTACAATAGTATCAATGCTTATGTACACTTTTTTTTTTTTCAATAATTATTTTATATTTGACTATATTTAGTTAAAAGAAAATCCTTAATAAACTTGAAATACAGAAATCTAGCAAAATTAACTCTAATTGAAAAGATTAAAAAAAAAAATGTAATGTCATATTATTAATTGGCTCCAACTTTACAATTTTGATGGAAAACCTCGTTCTACAACATGGAGAACGGACATTTTCAATTTTATTTTTATTTTTAAAAAAATGAAATGGATATTATCGATTGATTGACGGCATGAGAAAAATACAAATAAGAACTTATAATTGTTTTCTTGAACCTTTCAGCCTTGTCTTTTTCAACCAAAATTAAACTAAAATACCTAATTATGTAGGATCATCCACTTCTTGAAAGCAATCAATATCAAAAGTTCCATGACCGCTGCCAAAGGCCTTAGTGTGGTCTTTTAGAGACTATTAAGAGCTCAAGTTCGAGTGCTGTGATGAAGAACAGTGGAATCATGCCCAAACGCACCGTTTAACTAATCACTCAATTCAACACTAAAGTGCACCGTTTCTCATTAAACCCATTTGAGTGTTTTCTGCTTTATTCCCTTTACACGTGTATTCCTTCTATTGGTTATTTCCTTTAGTTAGTGGAATTAGTTAACTTTATGCAGAGTGCTTTCTTCTGCTTTCTTCCTTGTATATTTATACAGAAACTCTATTAAACATTTTTAATTAACAGTGAATAGAGAAAACTTAACCATTAAACTTTGTTTAGTTTCTCTCTCTTTCTCTTCTTCTAGAGTTTTCCTCTGGAAGATATTCTTCACTGTGTAATTTTGTTAGAGACCTCTTATGCTTGAAATCAGAACCACAAATGCAATACCAAATCTTGCCACAGTTCTTCTCATGGGTTCTCCAATCACCTTTTACTGCAAATGCCTTACCACATTTCCTGCACATGTAGGGTTTAGTCCCATGCTTTCTCTTGTAATGTGTTTGGAGGGTTCTAAAATCTTTGAGAGCCTTTGCTCTTGGGTGCTCAATATTGTGCTTGCATCCTGGTGCACAGCAATAGCATGGGAGTCTTAGAATGGCTCTTGGTTGAGCTCCCTTTAGAGAGTCAGGTCCTTTTCTATATTGAGATCCATGTCCCCACATATGCATCTGCAATGCCAAGCAAAACGCTTATTGAGAGAGAGAGAGAAATGGATAGTACAAAATACACATTGAATAAGCAATATGTGAAATCTAAAACCAAGAAACTACTTGCACCTTCAAATTTTTGATACCCCACAAAGACGAGAACGTATCATCACTTGCATTGGGCTTATGCGACATGTTTATCACAATATGTGGGATCACATACTGTCCCACATATGTTTAATACATAATATAAATATTGTACAAAGAGAATCCCCACTTTTATACCAAAAATACTCACTTTAGTAAAAAAAAAACCTACATTATGTGTTTTATGTGCACGTGTGACGGTGTGAGAGAGATCTGCTATTTATATTTATCGAATGTAAAACCCTAAAATGGGTAACAAAAATTAGAAAATTTTTTTGTAATGAGGGATTGATTTAAGAGGTAAGAGCATTATAATCTTAATTGAGTATAATGAAGCGTATGTATTTTATTAAATCACTAAAATTTTTGTGTCATAAATATATATATATATATTTCAAGGTTTTGTTTGAATCTTTGAAGTTATTGCACAACATGATAGAAAAAATAAATAAATAATACAAAGAAAAACTAAGGACTTTTTTTTTTTTTGGGGGGGTGGGGGGTGGGGGGGGGGGGGGGGGTTAAATAGAAAATCCAATCTTGCTTTTGGATAGAGAGAGATGAAGAGAGATCATCTTCCTCTGTCCTAAACATAAGCTAAGCCCAAACTCCCCTAATATATAATATATATGGATTTGCAGAAGTTGGAAACCCACTTTTTTTTTTTTTTAATATAAATATTGATTATGACTTATGCAAAGAGAGGTATGAAACCCACAAACCAGATATATAGTATACAAAATTGATATCATACACGTACACAAGTATGCAGGAATACTTAAAAAAGTTAAAAACACAGCCCAGTTGAGAGAACGTGAAAGAGACAACCAAAACCATATGACATTGACAGTCATATTGAAAGGATCATAAAGGTACTTGATCATTGGTGTGAGCACAAAGGTACTTGACTGAATATTTAAAGGATCATAAAGGTACTTGACTGTCATTACAAAGGTACTTGACTGAATATGACTGATCATAAAGGTACTTGATCATTAAAATATATGCTTAAATTGAGACATATCACAAGTTGGAAAAGTTTGCATATTTGAATGTTTCTCTCAAACCTATTACAACGGAGTTTATGATCATTATTCCTTACACTAAGGGGGAGGGAATTCACAAAAGATAAAGAGAAAGTGTCATCGCATTATGGCAATTTTGCTTCCAAATGCATCTTATAGGAATTGCAGACGCCTGTGGAGAAATTCAAGATCAAATCAATTAGTGAAGAAGTGGAGGCACTACACAATTCACCAAGACTAGAAAGGACACAGCAGAACAAGCAGAGCAGTGGCATATATATACTTAAACATGAAAACAAGGAAAATAATTGTAATTACCAGACTTGCAAAATGAGTTGAAATACTTTGCAGTGGCATATATATAATAACCCGTTGGCATCCTTTAGGCCGTATGACCAAAGAAAAACTTGCCTGAAAGTTTTTAATGAAAACTTCAGTGACAATATGAACTGGTTTTTTGTGTAATACCGCTTTGGGACATCTATAAAAATGAAGGTACTATAGCATATACACTAAAGAGATAACATTTTGAAAATGACAAAAAAATTAGACTTAATCAGAAATTCCTAGTAATTATCTCTAACTTGTTGATGTTTCAAAAGAGGAACTAGGTGAAAGAAAGGGGCAATGACATTGTTATTTACATGAACAAAGATCATAAGTCTGATTAGTTGTTTGCCTTCGTAGATCAACATGCTAGCTTTCCTTGATCTTTGAGTCCACTGTAGATTGTGCCACACATCAAGCAGACCATACAAAGGGTGGTGGGGAGGAACATGGAAAAGAAAAACAAAAAGAAGAGAAAAAATTAAATTAAACTTTCGGCAAAGAAGGTATGCCCTAACCCCTAAGCATTCCATCAAATCTATCATCAGCAATGAATTATTACTTCTAAAGATAAAATAACCTTATGAAAGCTTGTATAACTCAAACACAATCAGATGAATCATCTCGCTGTAGTAAAATTTACTGAAATCCAGAGCAAACAAGTAGCAATATGAGCCAAAGTTTTTCATTTCTGTCTTAAACTCGCATTTATTCTATAATTAGTGTTTGGACAACTCTGTATATTCATTAAGATATAAATTCAGGTTCTTGAGTGTTTTACTTTCTTCAATATTATACCTTGTGTTGGGGGATGTATCCTTACTAATAGGCTGTTTTGTTACATTCAATAACTACAGCCAAGTCCCTCCTATTAATATAAGTTTACTGAATGGAACTATTAAATAAGTTAAAATTCATGGCTCAGGTAGTGTTGTGGGAGGGTTTAATCTGTGCCTGAAACTCCATCAAGTAAAGAAGGATTATAAGTACTAAAGTTGATACTAGTAAAGAACCTGAACATGAAACAGTTTTAAATGGAGGGCATGTGCAAACTGAGTAATATTTGTAGTGCTGGGTAATTAGCTAATGTGACCATCTCAGAAAGAATCCAATTAATCAATGTAGTGCTGGGTAATTAGCCCATTTTGAATCCAACTGTCAATCAAAAAGTAGCTGAAATTTTGAAAAGAAATCGAATTAGATAAAACTACAAAGGAAAGGCTGAAATTTCTGTGCTCACACTATTAAGGACAAATTAATATCAATTTTGTACACCATTCACCACGCAAAGTGGGATTTGAGGCTAATAAGTTTCTAATCATTTTATGGTTAAAATTCAATATTATAAATTTTAAAATTTTTCTAGTACCGCGTCATTTAAACTTTAAATAATGTGATACCATGTACACTCTTGAAGACAAAGAAATAAAATTTTATCCTTGAAATACACCTCTCTCTAGTCTTCTTGGTATAATTTAGGAAGCATGATTTGTTGGCGTATTGAGATGAAATGGTTTTATCGAACAAGCTTTCATCTATGATTGAATATAGCAATTTGTACAACTTCAAATTTTTGA
The DNA here is from genome assembly GCA_907173295.1 of Fagus sylvatica. NCBI lineage: Eukaryota > Viridiplantae > Streptophyta > Magnoliopsida > Fagales > Fagaceae > Fagus > Fagus sylvatica. Next base: position 3,265,976 of record OU015762.1, read on the forward strand.
GTATCAACCAAAATGATTCTACTTAGATTTTTTCTAGATTATGTAATGAAGCACTTTTAGATCCAGCATCAGAAGCAAAGAGAGTCCAATATTTTTACGTACTCTAAAATGTCGTTCTAATTTCGAAAGCTTATTATGAGGGGCTCTCACAAATTGCTTGGCTGCCTCACACATCTACAGGACAAATTAAACCAAGCAGAGTAGCCAAGAATGTATGAACTATTAAGTGCCAAGATATGTCTCATGAACAATCTGCTTAAAGTAGCTTCTAGTGTCAATTCACACTTTCTTGCTGTTAATTAAATCAAATGGGATACATCATATAAAACACAGAATATAAATTCCAACATTTTTGTCAATTACCTGTTTTCCAATACCGCCAACAAAACCGGAAAAAGAAAATCAAATTCAAGAGTCAAGACACAAAATACAGCCTTACAGCTATACAACAAGTTATTTTTTGGTAAGTAACTATACAACAAATTATAAGACTTACAATATCTCTTTTCTAAAGCTGATTACTATCTGGACCAGATGCATAACATTATATCTGGAATTAGTATGCAGTTATCAACATTTCTGATGAAGTAAACGGCAGATAGTTGACAACAATATCCAACCCAAACGACTGTAGCTCACAGTGGGTTATAAGTGCAAGTTCTAGCATGTTCTAGAAGCTTCACTTATACACCCATGTGCCTGCCGCATGCAGTGGAGTTGGGCCAAAGTCACACAAGACTCGTGGGCTCAAACATATGAAGTGGGTTTCAGTTTAAACAAAGCCCACGTGCTTTTAAAGAAGCCCACGTGCTGCACTTAAGTTGGATTCAGTTATAACAAGCTCTCCTCTCACTCTCTGTACTCACTCTGCAATATTTATAAATAGAACACTGATTGTATTATTAATTCATTCAAGAAATATACAATTACATACACACTCTTTTACACTCAATTCTCCATATATTTCTATATTTCTACATGGTATCAGAGCCATCAATGGCTTCCTCCAATATCAATCCAAACCAAAACCGTACCACACCACCCAGCTTTCCATCACAGAATGCCTCAATGCAAGCTCCACTTCTTCTCCTATCAAACATGTCAAACTTGATGTCAGTAAAGCTTGACAGCACAAACTTCATAGTTTGGAAGCATCAGCTGTCTTCAATCTTGAAGGCATACTCCATGATCGATTTTGTTGATGGATCTGTTCCATCTCCAACTCGATTCCTCACCAATGCAGAAGGCATTCTTACAACTACTGTGAATCCAGATTTTCAACTCTGGAATACCAGAGATCAAGCTCTCTTGACCTTGATCAACTCAACCTTATCTTCATCAGTCCTCTCAATGGTAGTTGGCCACAATTCTGCTCAAGAAGTGTGGAAGACTCTTGAACAAAGGTTTACTTCAACCTCAAGAGCCAATGTCCTGAATCTGAAGATTGAACTGCATAATCTGAAGAAAGGCAGTGAATCCATAACCTCATTCTTGCAGAAAGTAAAAAATACAAGAGATAAACTCATTTCAGTTGGTACTCTTATTGACAATGAAGAGCTGCTTCATATTATTCTCAAAGGTTTTCCTAGAGAATATGGTCCTTTCTGTTTTGCTATAAGAACAAGAAATGAACCCGTGAACTTTGAAGAAATCTTGGTACTCCTCCAAACAGAAGAGCAATCTATTTCTGAGTTTTCAGACTCTGGAAAAGATTTGCAATCTATGGCAATGTTTGCCACTGCTCCATCCAACAACAGAAGCTCCAATTCTCAGTCTTCCTTCTATGTTCACAACCATCAGTCCAAAGGAAGAGGGAGAAATAATGCCTCAAAGGGTCGAGGAGGCAGATTCAACAACAACAACCAATACAACTCACAGAACCAGTACAACTCACAGAATCAGTACTCTCCACCAACCTTCAATCAGAATAACTCTCAGTCTGCTCAGAAACCTGAAGGTTCCAGGCCTCAATGCCAAATCTGTGGTAAGCTTGGCCATCAAGCCCTTGACTGCTACCATAGAATGGACTTTGCATACCAGGGGAGGCATCCACCTGCAAAGTTAGCAGCAATGGCATCAACATCCAATTGCTCTCAAGGTGGAGACACTTGGCTCACTGATACTGGAGCTACAGATCATCTCACTGCCAATCTGAACAATCTGCAGGTTCCAGCACCCTATAAAGGCACTGAACAAGTATCAGTTGGTAATGGCCAATCAATCCCCATTAACAACATTGGAAATGGTCAGTTATGCACTAAATTTTACAACTTTAGACTTCAAAATCTGCTGCATTCACCTAGAATCTCATCCAACTTACTTTCTGTGCATAAACTCTGCAAAGATAACAATTGCTCATGTTACTTTGACTCTAACAAGTTCCTTATTCAGGATTTACCTTCGGGGAAGGTTCTCTACAAGGGTTTGAGTAAAAATGGCCTCTACCCCATCCATACTCATTCTTCTTCTCCTTCTGTCACTGCATCACCTTCAGTTTCTGCATTCTTGTCATCCAAAAATAAGTGGCAGCTATGGCACCACAGGCTAGGACATCCAAGTGATAGAGTTTTAGTCTCAGCTTTACCCTCATTGTCTTCTTGTATTTCAGTTAGCAATAAACATGTTCAACATCACTGTAGACACGGTCTCATAGGCAAAATGCACAAATTTCCATTTGCACAATCTCAATTTCAAAGTACTCAACCTCTAGAGTTGGTACATAGTGATGTATGGGGCCCTGCTCCTATCAATTCATCTAATGGATATAGATATTACCTACTTTTTGTTGATGACTTCTCTAGATTCAGCTGGCTTTTCTGTTAAAACACAAATCTGCAGTACTTACTACCTTTAAACACTTCAAAGCTAATATTGAAAACCAACTCTCTAAACAAATCAAGTATCTTAGGACTGATTGTGGTGGAGAATACTCTTCAAATGCTTTCACTGATTTCTGCTCCTCTCATGGCATAATACATCAGTTTTCATGTCCCCACACCCCTCAACAAAATGGTATTGTGGAAAGAAAACATAGACACATAGTTGAGAGTGCCCTCACCATTCTATCCCATGCCAGCTTACCTATTACCTAATGGACTTATGCAGTTAGCACTGCAGTCCACCTCATAAATCGACTACCAACCCCTAAACTCTCACACATCTCACCTTGGGAAAAGCTATTCCACAAACCTCCAGATTTAACCCACCTAAAAACCTTTGGTTGCTTGTGCTTTCCCTATCTAAGACCCTACAATACCCACAAGTTACAACCCAGGTCTACTCCTTGTCTTTTTCTCGGCTACCCTGCTCATACTAAAGGATATATATGCCTTGATCCCATATCTCATAGAATCTATATTTCTAGGCATGTCATTTTTAATGAGTCGGAATTTTTACCTCACTTGTCACTGCCTTACTGATGTTTATGCCTATCGAAGTCTTGTTGGAGCACTACACTACCTTACATTCACCAGACCTGATATCTCTTTTGCTGTCCACCAGGTCTGTCAATTTATGAATGCCCCCACAGATATCCACCTCATTGCAGCTAAGCGTGTCTTGCGTTACATCAGGGGCACTCTTAATCATGGTCTCTTCTACACACCAGGCCCCATCTCTCTGTCTGCTTTCTCTGATGCAGATTGGGCTGGTGATCCCAATGATAGGAGATCCACATCTGGTCTATTAGTGTATCTTGGGCACAACCCCATCACCTGGTTTGCTAAGAAACAACTTACAGTTTCTCGTTCATCCACAGAGGCTGAGTATAGAGCACTTGCTTCTGCCTCAGCTGAACTATGTTGGCTTCGTGCTCTAATTAAGGATCTTGGTATTTACCTCTATGATCCTCCTATATTGTGGTGTGATAATGTTTCTGCACTTGCTATCGCTTCCAATCCAGTGTTCCATGCTAGAACTAAGCATATTGAAGTTGATTTTCACTTCATCAGGAGAGAGTTGTTCGCAAAGATCTTCAGGTTAAGTTCGTCTCTACTGTTGATCAACTAGCTGACATCTTCACCAAAGGCCTTCCTTCTCATCGTTTTCAAGATCTTCAGTCCAAACTTCTGGTTCCAGTGGACACCATTTGTTTGAGGGGGGATGATGAAGTAAACGGCAGATAGTTGACAACAATATCCAACCCAAACGACTGTAGCTCACAGTGGGTTATAAGTGCAAGTTCTAGCATGTTCTAGAAGCTTCACTTATACACCCATGTGCCTGCCGCATGCAGTGGAGTTGGGCCAAAGTCACACAAGACTCGTGGGCTCAAATGTATGAAGTGGGTTTCAGTTTAAACAAAGCCCACGTGCTTTTGAAGAAGCCCACGTGCTGCACTTAAGTTGGATTCAGTTATAACAAGCTCTCATCTCACTCTCTGTACTCACTCTGCAATATTTATAAATAGAACACTGATTGTATTATTAATTCATTCAAGAAATATATAATTACATACACACTCTTTTACACTCAATTCTCCATATATTTCTATATTTCTACAATTTCCTGTTCTAATCTGGCGTCAAATTTGAGCCAAAATATGGCTAATACAAAGTGAATCCATCATCATAGGAAACATGCCACGCTTGTCGACAAGGTGTGGCATTTTCATCATACTCAGCACAACAGCTCCATCTTTTCTTCCAATTGGCACTTCCAGTGTTTCGTCTATTATTCCTTTCATTCCATTTGTAAACAATTACTCCAGAGCGATCACTCCACTCTCCATCAATTCCTTGGTGTGGTGGAGACAATGCAAACAATCCCTTCTCTCCTACAAACATAACAAGCTTATGATCAACATTTAAGAACACAATCTTTTTCAGGAATTTGCTCTAGATATGCATTTATAGAAACCCAATATCAAATGACAGCAGCTTGAAGGGGAAAAAAATCAATGAAAGGCATAAAAGATTTGAAAAGTTGTGAACACATTAAATTTCTGTGTGAACTTTGATACATGAAAACAACAAAAGGTACCGAAAGGATTGTAACCACATTCGTAGCCTGACAATTTTTCTGGATAGGTCGAACTATTGGAAGCAAATGGAAAAGGAACACCAAAGCGATAACTAAAAATTCTCCCCAAGTAGGATTTATGTCGATAAGTATAGAGACACAATTTTTTTTCACAATTGTTGTTAACGTGACCTGTTGTAATTAGTGCATAATAAAAATAGTGTCAGTAATAGATCCATGAAAATGATGTTTACTCCAATCACAACTCTGTCACCTCAATAAGTTGCGGAAAATAAAAAATAAAAAAATTTGTGCGGCTAGCATTGTTCATAACATGTTCCCTATGGACATTTTGCCAAGAGACCTTAAAAGAAGAAGTTCTATTTAAAGTTCCAACTGTTCTTTGGCTTATTTGTTTTATACTCTTAATTTTTTTTTTCATATGAATTAGACATACAGGTTGCCACTTCATCTGCAACATGTATTTTAAAGCCTTCAACATTTTCCTAGTAACCAAATCCCAACTGGGTGTGACAATTTTCCTTTTCTTTTACTTTCCAAGCTTGATTAGCTCAATTTTACCTTAGTCTCTGTCCATAAAATAGAAATCTTGAAAAATAATGTCATCAACTATGAAAATATGCATTTTATAACTCTGACTTTAGCTTATACACATGATGACACATTTTCCCAGAACAATGGATATTAGAAAGAATATTACATACTCGTACATTAAAAAAATAAAAATAAAGCAAGGTATTGTTTAATTGAACATGTGGATGAGACAATAGTCAATAGCACATATGTTACATACCAGTGGTGTGGCCATGGAAGGAGCAAGCAGTTGGGGAATTATCTTTGTCTAAGTAAAGGGTGTTGCACCTTAAACACTGCTTCTTTGTCTGAACTTGGGTTGTGGTTGGTTTGGTCTTGTTGATGTTACTGTTCAAGCACGACCTGATCTTTTTCCCACTTAATAATGGCTTGTAATTGCAGAGAAGGCTTTGAGAAAGACTGTAAGCTGAAGCCATGTCAGTGTACCAATGGAATGGGCTACAAGGATAACAAGGTGGGGTTGTGGGGAATATATTGAGTTGGGGTGCTAACAAGCCCATGCGTTTTGGGCTTGATGGTGCAATGGGGTTAGAATTTTGAAGCCCATTATTAGTTCTAGACTTAGTGTATTTAAATTAGCCTCAATAAATTTTTAATCAAATTCTAGCTAAAATTCTTACCTTTTAAATGGGCATTGATTGAGGGATGTCCACGTTTAGTAAGTGTGAAATAATTACTAAAATTTTAATTAACTTACTATTTACATATATTTACTTTATTTATACTTTCTCTATTTTATTTTTTATTATTTTTCCTCTCTCCACAAATATGATTTTTTTGATCTCTTCCACAGCCTTTCCTAATTTGATCATTTTCTCTTTTGGCTCTCATTTCCTTTTACACGGACAAAAAAAAAAATTTGGAGGTCAACTCTATTCTAAATAATTAATCATACCTAACTCACCAAAAAAACAAAAAAGGAAGAAGCCATATGGGTTGTAATTTGTAAACTAATATTGCCTTATGAGATTCTTATACGATCATTCTTGCCAAGTTAAGCAATATGCAATAAATAAAAAAATAAATGCAATTCCAAAAATACATCATTTCTTCCAAATATATCATTATATTGCCTCTTAAACATTAAAATCAGACATTATATAAAGCCTCATTGCATTCTAAATCATACACTCCAGAAGAAATCAAACCAACTAATTGGTAGTAGACAAAGATGAAGGGATCTTCTTTTTGTGCCTCCTCCTTGTTGATTTCTCTATTGCTGGCAATCCTATGCATTAGCCCTGCGCAATCAATTAGGCTAGGTGTGAAGATAGGGGAAGATGTTCTTACTGATCTATGCTCCAAGACTGATGATCCTTCCTTTTGCTTACAATCTCTAAAATCTGATCCCCAGACAGCTACAACCGACCTTCGTGGCCTTGCCGGAGTATCAATCAACTTGGCCAAGACTACTGTCACTAAAACTCACACATTCATTAAGTCACAACTAGAGAAGACAACTGACCCTCAACTCAAAAAGCAATACTCACAATGCTTAGACTCCTATGATGATGCCATTGGTAACGTTGACTATGCAAGTGAACAGTTGAGCTCCAGTGACTACGGTGGAGTAAGCTCGGCAGCATCAGCTTGCATGACTGATATTTCTGACTGCCAAGACGCAACATCTGCTCTCCCACAACAAAACAAGGAGTCAAATCTACTTTGCAAAGTGACATTGCTTATCGCGAACCGTTTGCTTGGGAAAGTTTAACATCGATTCTTGTACACCTTTCACCATGCAAAGTGAGATTTGAGGGTAATAAGTTTTGATTCATTCAAATTAAATGTTACAAATCCAAAAATTTACATGTATCAGATCATTTAAAATTTTAAATAACATGATCATGTACACGATTAGACTCAATAAATCAAATCTTATCCTTGAAATACCTTTTTCTTGTCTTTTATTTTATTTTTTTCTGCGTAAATATTTTGTGAGATTCTATATGAGCATTTATATGTGCATACACTTAACGCAGACCATTAGTACATAATCATCTAAAATGTAAATATATATCTATAATATGTGAATATTTGTGAACGTTGATATCTACAATATGTTGATATTAATGCCTGCAATTTGTGATATATATCCATATTAGGTAGTGCTGAAACATTTTAATATCAAATTGAATTAATATTAATTTTAATTGAAAAAAAATTAAATGTAAAGATATGAGAGTTTATGTGGTTAATGAATATTAAAATGAGGAGTTAGTGTTTTGAAAAAACTGAATCTATTAGCGAAGAGAAAAATTATATATTTATAACTTATAAGTCCATATAATTATTGTGTTAAAGTGTCCAAATGCATTGGAAAAATAATTCACCTAGCCATTAATGAGTTAACGGTCACCTTTTTGTTAAGGAAAAAATTTGTCATTAACAACCATTGGTGAGTTGGCGTATTTATACACATAATTAAGAAAATAATATTGACCCACTAAATGGGCCTCGTAATTAAGGAAATAATATTCAAACATTGACCCACTAAATAGGCCAATTGCTGGACTCATTAACTCTCTCTATAATTTCTCATCTGACTCATTAATAGGTGAGAGATCTCTGCTAAATTTGATTGGAGAGATTTCATGGAAAATGGGTCGACTTGGGTTGGGCAGATGGGTCGGTTTGTGCAGGTGTATGGATGGTCCTCCTTCTTATAATCTTATATGATGATTGGGTCATTGATTGATTGTGCCTTTTACATCTTGTGCATCTTCTTTAATTAGTATGAACCATTTCTTTGTACCATTAACGTGTCATTTTTCCACGGACACATCCAAAAAACAAAACAAAATGGAAGTGTCAAGCAACAGAATTAAAATCTTTGTCGCTTCAGTTTGGATCCAATATGAATGGAAAACAAGCCATGATGTCTTTTGGATTTTGCTTATAAAAACCGTGCACTCCACTCTGCCGGAATTCTCTTGCTTGTAGAGATCCACCAAAGACTACAGTGCTCCTTTACTCTTAGAATTTTTAAAACTTTTGTCAAATTTTCATGTGCATGTCAACTATAGTATGAGTAAATGAAACCAAATCCACCTTTATTTAGTGGGATGATATATAAATTGAAATTTCTCTAGGATGAATTAAGCAATAACTTGACCTCATCCCCAACCAAAATGTTGAATAAAATAATATTTTTTACTATGTTATTTCTCATATAGCATGTTCTTAATGTACTAAATATCTACATTTGGTTGTTATAAAAAATTAGAAGGCCAATTAATTTACGTAAAATGATGAAACCTAATCAAATGTAAAAGATTCCACTCCATTTTGATTGATAAGTTTCATTCTTTTCTGCATCAATTAGTGGGATTATATACAAATTCAAATTGGATACTGTTCAAATAACTTTATGAATCATTAAATACAAATAGCTTTCTAATTTTAAATAATAGAGTAAAATAATATATACACTTAATTAGTAATTTGAATGATTGATAGTCCTGTCCTTGCTAAAAAGTGTATTCATATTTTCACTTTGTTTTTTTTGTTTTTTTTATCGACATATTTACAGTTTTTTACTTTGTTATTTTTCTCATATAATACTATGTACTTTTGTATTGAATAAGCTACATTGTTAATTACAAAGGGTCTACTAAATAAATTGATGTATAAATCTGTCATCATAATGCCTAAACATCCTCTTGAACCATTATATATAAGTCTCCTTGCATCCTAAATCACACACTCCCAAGAAATCAAACCAATTCATTGTTTTACAACAAGATGAAAGAAATAGTTCCTTCTTTTTGTGCCTCCTCCTCCTTGTTGATTTCTCTTCTACTAGCATTCCTATGCATTAGCCCTACACAATCAAGGCTAGTTGTGAAGATAACTGATGATGTACTTAATGATATTTGCTCCAGGACAGAAGACCCTTCTTCATGCTTGCAAGCTCTAAAATCTGACCCCCGAACAACCACAACTGACCTTCTTGGTCTTGCTCAAGTCTCAATCAACTTGGCCTATGCCACGGTCAGTGAAACTCACACGATGATTACGTCACAACTTGATCAAACCATGGACCCTAAGCTCCAAGACTAGTACACATAGTGCCTAGAATTTATGACAATGCCATTGGTGACATTGAATATGGAAGTGAAAAGTGGATCTCCAAGGACTACTTGGCCTTAGACGCAGCCTCATCAGCTTGCATGACTGATATTATTGACTGCAAAGACGTGACAACTGAGACATCATCCTTTCTCCCACGACAAAATAATAAATCGTATCAACTTTGTAAGATTATGTTGCTTATTGGCTTATTGCGCAATGTCTATATAGGAAAATTTAATTTGCTTGTACACCTTTCATGACAAAATAAAAGTTAAATTTGAGGTCTTTTTTTTTCTTTTTTTTGCCATCATCTTTTTTAAGATTGTATCACCACAAGCTTTTGGGAAGTTGTGGAAATGTGTAATTGTTTGATTTAACCAAATTGATTTCATTCACTTAAAAAAAGATGGATTCAATCCCTAGACTGTTTTTTATTTTATTTTTCTTGAGTTCTCGTTGAAAATTAATGTGGTTAATTTAGCAGCCCATGTCTCAATTATTTTAGATAGTCTGAAGAAATACTAGGACGCGTGCATCACTTACGAATTTGAGATGTAGTTTTTTCTCCAAAAATAAAGGTATGTAGTAACATTTATTTGTTTAATAGATGCAATAGGATTTGAAATCTATAATGTCTTGCAATTTTATTTGATTACAGCTTATATATGAATCAATCATGGATTGATGATATGAATCAATATTATGAGATTGAATTAATTTATAATTTAGATTCTAAATATTTATTACTTAATAGTTGACTTGGTATAAATTCTATTGTAATTCACTAATTTATTATTAATTACAACTATAAGTGAAGGAAAGATATGTAACCTTTTTATTTTTGGTGATGTTGATATAGGTCTTTTTGGTCTAACCAAATTATTTTCTTGAGTTATTCTATACCTCTAATATTTTTGAGAAAATGATACTCACATAATCATAATCACACATTGTGTCAGATAACCAATTTGCTTTCATAAAAATGTATGAATTGTTAAAATTATAACAATTGAAATAAATGACCAAGATTTTTTAAATTTTTTTTAAGAAGAAAATGACCAAGATAATTAGGGATATTATATCCCCAAAATTAGGATAATTATAGAGACAGAGTCTCCATAAAATTATCCTAATTTGTTGCTGTCTGTGATTGATCTTCTATTTTTTTTTAATTAAAAATTAACTTGGAGGTGAATCAAAATTTGGGCCCTTGATCAGTTGATTGCTGTAGTTTTTTATTTTATTTTTCTTTTTTCCTTTTTCACAAGGAACAATTGGGGCAGACTGTGATTAGGCCTAAACAAAATCGTCGCAGCTATTAAATTTTGTAATTGGCAATAATTACCCAACAGTTCCCTTAAGGGCAGGCCGTCATTGGGCCTAAAATAAAATGAAGGTTAACTTGTAAACTCAAAGGCATGGTGTTGAATCCAGTCCAGCAGCAATGATATTTCTCTTGAATAGCAACCAAAGAAAAAAAAAAAAAAAAAGGATGCTTAGATATATTTGAAACACATTGTTATAGTAGATAATTGGGGACTTTTGTAATGGGATGCCATGGGATCCTTATTCCTTAGACTTTGGCCTAAGTGACCTAGGCCTAGAGCTTTGAAGGTAGGTACCATTTGGGTGCAGAAGGTAGCTAAAAAAATGAAACAAAGCATATAGCGACTTTATCATATATCTATCATGGATGTGCGTTTGCCAACATTTTTTTTTTTTTTTTTTTTTTTTCTTTTTTTTTTTTTTAACTACTATAAATTATTTGTTTATGTACAATTTTTTAACTATTCATTTTTCTAAGTACAATTATATTTTAATCAACTTTCAACAAATAAGTTTTTAGCAAAAAGCTACATCCAAATAGACATTTAAGTGAAGCCAAATATATAACAGATCAAGTGATGAGAGAATTCACCTAGAGACACCATTTTCATTCATTTGGCAATGAGGAATCACCATCGTGTTCAATATCAGATGTAGGATCATCCACTTCTTGAAAGCAATCAATACCAAAAGCTCCATGACCATTGCCAAAGGCCTTAATGTGGTCTTTTAGAGACCTCTTATGCTTGAAATCAGAACCACAAATACAATACCAAATCTTGCCACAGTTCTTCTCATGGGTTCTCCAATCACCTTTAACTGCAAATGCCTTACCACATTTCCTGCACTTGAAGGGTTTAGTCCCATGCTTTCTCTTGTAATGTGTTTGGAGGGTTCTGAAATCTTTGAGAGCCTTTGCTCTTGGGTGCTCAATATTGTGCTTGCATCCTGGTGCACAACAATAGCATGGGAGTCTTAGCATGGCTGTTGGTTGAGCTCCCTTTAGAGAGTCAGGTCCTTTCCTGTATTGAGATCCATGTCCCCACATATGCATCTGCAGTGCCAAGCAAAACGCTTATTGAGAGAGAGAGAAAGAGAGAAATGGATAGTATAAAACACACATTTCATAAGCAATATTTGAGATCTAAAACCAAGAAACTACTTGCACCTTCAAATTTTCGATACACCACAAAGTGGAGAAAGTATCATCTCTTGCATTGGGCTTATGCGACATATTTATCACAATATGTGGGGTCACATGCTGTGAGAGATATGCAACATATACTTAATACATAATATAAATATTGTACAAAGAGAATCCCCACTTTTATCCCAAAAATACTCACTTAACTCAAAAAAACCTGCATTATGTGTTTTATGTGCACGTGTGAGTGTGAGAGAGATGCTATTTATATTTCTCTATCATGTGCAAAACCCTAAAATGGGTAACAAAAGTTAGAAAATTATTTGTAATGAGGGATTGATTTAAGAGGTAAGAACATTATAATCTTTTTTTGATAAAAAGAACATTATAATCTTAATTGAGCATAATGAAATGTATGTATCTTATTAAATCACATAAATTTTTGTACCATATATATATATATATATATATATATTATTTTTTTTGGCAAGGTTTGGTTTGGAATCTTTGAGTTATTGCACAACATGATACAAAAAATAATAAATAACACAAAGAAAAACTAAGGAATTTGTATTTTTTTTTTTTTTTGGATTAAATAGAAAAACTAATTAATCTTGCGTTTGGATAGAGAGAGATGTAGAGAGATCATCTTCTTCTATCCTAAACATACGCAAACCCCATACCCTCCTGATATATATTTATTGATTATGATTTATACAAAGAGAGGTATGAAACCACAAACCAGATATATAGTATACAAAATTGATATCATACACGTACACAAGTATGCAGGAATACTTAAAAAAGTTAAAAAAACACAGCCCAGTTGAGAGAACATGAAAGAGACAACCAAAACCATATGACATTGACAGTCATATTTAAAGGGAGTGGACAGATTAAGATAAAAAGTGTGATAACTTGCCGATAAAAGCACAGTAAGTCACTTCCATCACAAACAGAACTCCGTATAGTAAACTGTCTGCATCCCAAGTCTCACAACATGTTAGCATGTCCACATTGTGAGAGGAAAAAAAAATCTTTGTACTATTTAGAAACATGATTTTAGGTACTTCTACTATTCCGTTATCCTTTACAAGTTGAAGTACTGTTCATATTCAAAGCATTGGTGTTTGGTACAATATATCTGAATCACATGTCTGTTTTTTCACACACATGAGAGACAGACTGGATGGTTCAGAATGTGAGCTCAGGGATCTTGATGAAGATCATCTATAAATTAATCTTGTCACTGTTTTTTTAACGAACTTACAACTGGGTGCTTCACAATCTTCTATGTAGTACCAAAAGCACAATAAATGAAACAAATAAAAACTACCCAGTTGTCTCTCTTGAGAAAAATAGCCTTGTTCAAGCAAAAACCATGCAAAAAACTTTTATGGTATATAAAATCGTATCCAGTACACAAAACTCTCATTTCTACGGGGTCTGAAAAAAGATGTATAATTTATAATCAAAACAAAGAAATATGAATTTGCATTAGGGATATATATATACCTGAAGATTATTGTATCTGTTAAAGGTCTTGGTGCAAATAGGGCATGAGAATTGAGTAGGACCAATGAGAATCTGAGAAGGGGTTGGAATCCAATACTGACCCTTGTTGAGTGTACCCAAAGGGGTATACCATGAAACCTCTCTAACTCCTTCCTTATCTGTCACATCTGCTGGAGCTTGTGAGATCAGCCTAGAGTACTCCAGATCTGTACTAGTACTGCTAGGAAGGCCTATGTGTAGGGCAACAGTAACAGTCTCCTCATGACCAATATTATCATCTTTGTTGTTCATGTTTTTGTCTTCTTCCTCTTCCATCGCAATAGTACTACCTGAGGAGTAGTCACGTTCTTCTTGTCTTGTAGGGCTTAAGTTGTTTATAAGAGGAAGAGCTTCTTTGAGAGGAGGTGATGGTGGAAATGGAATAATAGAGGGGTGTTGGCATTGAAATATGGAAGATTTGTTGTTGTTGTTGTTTGAGTTGGAATATTGAAGAGGATAAGAATTTAAAATTGGGTTTGAGTAAGAAGGGAAAGAAGAATAGTGAGGATGGGTAGGCATGAAGTTGAACCATTTTGTGAAGAAATTGGAGTAGGCTGGGTCTCCCATGGTGATGAACAAAGATGTGATGGTTTGGTACTTACTACTTAACAACCTGCTGAGTGATATATAAATATTGAGAGAGAGAGAGAGAGAGAGAGAGAGAGAGAGAGAAAGAAGGGTGTGAGGCTTAAAAAATAACCTATGGTTTTCTATGAAAATTTCGATGGTTTTAGACTTTTCGGGAAAAAAGAAAAAGGTTAAAATATATATGACAAAGTGAAGAGATTAATTAACCCTGCAGACCAAGAGGAGAGAAAAGAAAAATCAAAGCCAAAGTCAGAGTGTTGTCTCCCAAGAGAGAGAGGGGAACATTCTGTCGTTCACAACATTTCTCTCTCTCTCTCTCTCCAAGCAACATGTAGTTATTTCAGGCACTCAACCCATCCGGCATTTACTTCGTTAGGCGTGTTTTAGACTTTAGTGTTTCTTATACTAACTTTTTTTTGGTTTGCCACAGTCAAACATTTCATCAAAGTAGTTGTGTGGTCCTTGTGGACTGTTATTAGTTGTGAACTTTTATAGATCAAGCTGCTTACACGATAACATTAATCACTCATTTTTGTTTCTTGTGAATGTATGCATTAGAAAAAGAAAAAAAAAGAAAGAAAAAAAAAATCCATTTCCTTGATGCATGCATGCGTTTTTCTTTTCCATTGTTATTAATTCAGCAACTTGTTTTATGTTTGTTTGACTGTAATATATATAGCTTCATCAGTCATATATGGTTTCTCTCTCCTTTTGTGTGTGCACCATGCCAGCATTTTTGTGTGCTCTATATATTTAGGTGAACTTAAATTAAGCTAATATTGAGGTAACATTGACAAGTTTCAGTTAATCTGGAGACATTGACAAGTTTAGGAATTCAAATTATGTTTTGTTGCATAGGTGTGGTTGCTTAAAATGAATAAATTCGTTTTAAGGAGGAGGCTTATTGTTGAAAAGAGAAGAGAATACTGGTTGAAATGGTTTGGACAAGCGAAAGGGCAAGTCAATTGATTCAAGCAAAGGTACGTAACCAAAAAAGTTGAGAAATACCTAAAATAATATTGATACCAAGAAGTAGTAAAAAAATGACATGGTATAGTTTTGGGTTGGAAATAATGAGAAATCTCTCACTTTTCTCTTGGATATATATAATCACCTTGTTCCACATATACTGAATATTATAAAAATGAATCTTTCATACATGGGTGTGGCCCTAATTAAGTGGCTGGCTAGAGCCTAGAGGTTCTAAACTCACGATCTCATGAGGTTTAAGAACCACTAGGTTAACCCATTAAAGCTAAATACAATTTTTTATTTTTTTTAAAATAAAATATAATTATCATAGCTAAATACAAGTTTTAAAGTAACATACAAATAGTAATGTATATAGTAATTTTTGCTCAATAAATGCATATAGTAATTTATGTATAACCTTCGAAACGCTCCAAAATACCTGACAATAAGTACCAAGTACAACCACCTTACAGACAATGACATTTAAATTGTCTTATTCCTTTTTCTCCCTTGAGGTTAATTAACTTTGCACTCAGTAGGTGACACCCCTGTGAATCTCATTACTTCTCTATAGAAATTTCTAGCATTGACGTCATTTTGAAACGTGAAACTCATACTAAGCACAAAAAATTAAGAATAAAATGTTGGTAACAAACTATGAGTGTGAAAGTGACAATACAAATGTTAAGGTAGTGGTTGGAAATAAGTACTTAGCAATGAAGCCGGCAAGGACGTTATGGTGCGAAAGCTATGATGTTTTATTCGTTGAGACGCAAATATTGGTGGGGTAAAACTCAGGGTACATAACAAACATTAATGGGGTAAAACTCAAGGACTTATATAAGAAAGCTATATTACACCATGGGAAAAAAGCCTCTGTAGCATTCATAAATTAACCCTTTAAAGCAGCAACTAGATCCTTCTGAGTGGTGGCACATAGACAAATTAAGGGAGAAGGGCCATTTTTCATGTGAAGAAGCAGGAGATGGTGGTCACAAAGGGAAAGGGACAAGGCTAGGGACAATTTGAATAATTCTCTGTCTTCTATGACAAGGGAAACAAGACATCATTGCATATTCCAAATAGTACTTGACCAAAATTCCAGTAGTTGATCACCATCTACATTGGGCAGTATTGTTCAGTAGTTGAATTTAAAATAGTCCAAAGTGTAAGAATTCACTAATACTTTCTTCAATTGTTGAAAATTGGAAATCTAAGGACAATGTGTTTGAAATTTATAAGACTTTTGAGCTTTGGAAGTATCGTTCAATGCTTGGAAATCTAAGGACAATGTGTTTGAAATTTATATGACTTTTGAGCTTTGGAAGTATTGTTCAATGCTGATTTTAAAAAAGTCCAATGTGGAATTACTCTTGGACAAAATTTAGATATAATTACTTACGTGTTATATTTTAAGTTTTTTTAATTAAATTCAATTGCATAACTGCATTGACCAATTTAAACAATATTATTTTTTTCAAGTATATATAATCAAATCAAATCATATGACTTATCGGCTAATGCAATCACGTGATTAAATTTAATTAAGAAACTTAAAATATAACTTCTTAACTATAGGTTTTACCTCCTAATACTTTCTTCAGTTGTAGAAAAGTGTAAGAATGAAAATTGGAATTCTAAGGATAAATGGGGTTGAATTTATAAGACTCTTTAGCTTTCATTTCATTTAACTTTCCAATCGCATTATCATTTCTTCCTTGAAAGTACAATCTATCTTCCATTTAATTGATAATTTTGATGTAAAACACCCAACAAATTAAACTCAATATAACCAGTAATCCTTTATTTAATTATTATTTGGCGTCCCTTTTCATAAGTTCCTTCCTCCGTAGCTATATAGAACCATATTGATTATAACTTTATAAGGGAATAAAAGGTAACAATGAACAAACTCTTACATGTAACTTGTAAGGATGCATGTGTATTAAAAAGACAAAAACTGAATCATAACAAAACTCCTAGTCCTAGAAAATTTTGACTAAAATTTTATAAATGAATTTGTTAATATATCTCTGAGCTGATCCCCTCTCTAATTAATTTTGGTCATTGAAACACTAGAACTGGGAAATTGAAACTTTAGATCTTTGTACTACAGATCCATTAACTCTCTCTAATATAAAATTCACTTAGTGATAACCATCATTTAGGTTTGCTCAAACCATAATGACTACTTGTTTTGAATGAAGACCTTCTTGAGAGCTATGTTGACCATCAACATGCTGAAAAAGCACTAGTCATTTTGATTTTCAACCTTTTAGTTTATCTCGAAGCCCACTTGTGATTTAATCAAAGCAAAATTCATGGGGAATTCGGAACGTGGTTAGGTGCATAAATATTATGAGGACAACAATTGCTTTTCCCAAATCATTCTGAATTTCAATACACAATTAATCAAGTGTATCTGCACTTCTAGAATTTCATTTGCAAATACATAATGCATCAGGCTGTGTATGTATCTGTACTTCTAGTTCTAGGATTTCGTTTGCAAATACATTTATAATATATATATATATATATATATATATACATCGCACGGTGTACATGAATTGTGTAATTAAGAGTCCAACTAGCTAGTTCTAAAGAAAATTAAAAGTATTAGTAAATATCCAACAGAAATTTTAAATATGAAAGGAAGGGTGCTTACTGGATCATAACTCTCATAAGTACTTTCATGTCTATCTATCCCATATTTTCAGGACCATGTCTGTAAAGACTGTACTACTAGGTGAAACAGTAACCAAGATTTTCTACTTTCAGTTGAATGTGGGTTTAATTAAGCATTGAACTTTCTAGATGGGAGACCTATGTGTAGGCTATGGCATTTCCATGTCTTTCAATCCACATTTTTTTGAGAAAGGAACATGAGAATAAATTATTTTCTTTTACGAAGACATTCTTTATATTATTGTTATTATTATTACTATTATTAGCTTGTCAAAATCTGAATCTAAGATCTATATATCCCACTGTTTGGATTGAGATTTTTTAGAGCTCTTACTCTTAGGATAATTCCATTATATAATTCTTAATTAAAATTCTAAACATTTATTGTTAAATGATTTCTTTGTACTTTATCATGCTGTTAGCGTTTACATATATATTAACTAACACTAATTTAACATTTATTTCAATAATATGATAAAATCCTAATCATGTAATTAAAAATGAATGGTTAATATTTTAATAATTATATGGTAAAGTTATCCTAACAACTTTAATCTGATGTTCAAATAGAGAGGGAAAAGTAATCGGAATATATTAAAAAGTAGTATATATTAACCATATTCCTCTCTTCTCTCAATCATATATCCTTTGTTCCAAATGTATATATAAATTTTAGTTAATTTTTTTTTTTTTTTCTTTTTTGTGCTTAGAAGTATAAAGGAAGAGAGAAGTGATTCATCCTATAAATATAAATCCAAGCGCACTCTATATAGTACTTTGAAAAATTATTTTTTTGGCATTAGAGGACATTAATCATGCCTTTGTAATGCACAATGCACTTAAAGAGCATAAGTATTTTTCTTATTTTAAAGATCTCAATGGAGAGTCTTCCTTTTGACCAGAGTCCAAGCTTATACTTTAATGTTTCCAAGAGTGCACGAGTGTATGTTTGAAAACTCGGCAGAAGGCTTTTGAGTCTCCATGTCCAAGACAAATTAATTTTTAAACATCTTTGCCTCCTTATTTGGAAACCCCACAAAGCCAAATCTAATTACAAATGTTTACTTCCCATTTTTATTTGTTGTTTTCCTAAAAATTGAAGGGGTCAGTCAATCGAAGTCAGGTTTTCCTGCTCCTGTTGTTCACATCTTGGGTATAAACTATAGAACTGCCCTGGTAAAGAGTTGGCGGACCTATATATTACACAAACCTTGTAATAAAAAAAATTATGATTCACTTATAAGTTAACCGTGAAGACTAAATTCTTTCTAAGTGATACATATCATATGATGTGATTTGTATACAATAATATTTATATCAGTTGTGGGTTCATATTAAAATGATGTTGCACCAATTACAACTTCTCACCTCAATAAATTATGAAAGTTTTTTTTTTTTGTTTTTAACATTACTCAATCTTTGAGACCAAGTAAATAAAACCCCAAATCCCACAGCCCCACATGGACCACACCAAACGCTCACACGCGTATAAGCCAATAAAAAGCGACCTTTTTGCTCATTTCAAAGCGTTGCCTCTCCACCACAGAAAACAAAGGCAAAAACACTCCCATTTCCTCGCTCTTTTCTCTCAACCTTTAGCTTCTCTCTTTCAACTGCACAGCGAAAGGCGGAGATCTCCACAGGTAAACAAAAAATCTCACTCTCTCATTTTTATTACTAACATCTCAGATCTGTATCAAACTTTTTGTTAGATTTTTCTTTACGTGGTTTCTATTTGTTACAAGGCCGGTTGGTGGGTAAGCCCCACAAGCCCTTGGGCTTGGGCAACCCCCCTTAGAGGCAACCAAATGAAGAAAAAAAAAAGTATAGTATATATAGAAAAGAAAAAAAAAATTATTATACATAAAAGAAAATTTTCTATTAGTATATATATATAAAAATAAATTATTCATTTGGCAACTTACCAACAAATTTAGATATAAACCAATAGATAACAAACTATCAAAAGTTACGTGTATGAAACAGAGTTCATACTTCATTTGTGGCGGGTTGTGTGTAGAGTAGGAAATAGGGTTATTAAATTTGTTTCCTATTTTAATGTTATATTGTTACTGCTTAGAATTATCTGGTGTTTTTTATGTTAGTCTTTGATTGTGAATGTATTAATCCCAGATGTCAAGATTTTCTCAATTAAATCTATCACCTTCTTTTAATTATGTTGCTCAACAATCAATTCTATTTCTTTATTGTGAAATTAGCTACTAAAAGTGCAAGGACAAATCTCTAATCCTTAATCCCAATATCCAAAAATCACCTTGCAATGAGAAGCTATTTTTTTTAGTCGAATCATGCTAATTATAAAACACTATAATCGGGGTTACATTTTACTTCATTTTATTTTATTTTTATGTAATTCATGCTAAAAACACAATATATCCTTGATTTTGCATTAAAAAAATTTAAAAATTGGACCTTTATTTATTTTTTAATATTTAATAGTAGGTGGGCAACCAAAATTGGAACGGGCTTAGGTAACCCAAAACTCGGAACCGGCTCTGTTGTTAGATCATTGAAATACACCACTGAAGGTAGATTCGTTGTTTTAATCCGCGTGTTATGGATCTGATTGTTGTTTTGGTTTCAGAATCGTTGTCTTAAGCTGCGTGTTATAGATCTGATTTTTTTTTTTTTTGCTTTATGTGTCTCTGATTTATTAGATCTGTTCTTGTTTTTCGATCATTTCAGTTCGTTTTTGAATCTCTGAATTTTGTTTATTTATTTACTATTAGTTTCGAGTTTTATTCTAATCGTACATGTGACTTTCTTGCCGTTCTGATTATACGTTAGATCTGTTGCGATTGCTAGCTTTATATTTTGAAAAGAAAATATCTAAAATTATATATTCGAATTCGCTTTTTTGCTTTCATTTTCAGCTATTATCTTATTCTGCTTTTCGAGGTTGATCTCGTATTTTTACCAGTTTATATGTATTATATTCTGGTCAAAATAGCTTAATACGAGTTTGATCTCGTACTAGCAATTTTGAAGAGCTATTACAATAATTATTTGTTTGATTTACTTGAATTCAATGTTAATGTTTGTATTATATTCGCTTCTACATTTTAATTGCTCTAATTCTCTTTGAAGAATACAATTTTTGTTGTCAATCGTATTGATTAATTTGTTGTGGTGAAGTTTGTACTCATTTATATGATATACTACTAATTGTAACGTGCATGATTTGCACCAATTACGGGCTTTTCATATGATATGCTCTACGGTTTAGACTGACTGATAATTTTTATCGTATTTGTACATTATGAGGGTTTTAGTACCTATGGTTCCATTATAGATATTTGTGGTTTTCTTATAGAATCTGAGCCATTTAGTCCATTTTAGCGATTCTTGTATGCGTATATAGTTGCAATGAAGATATCATTGAACTATTGTTGGAGTAAATTTTCAAGTTTGGTCTTCTATGGATGGCTAACCAGTTTGAGTGTTCTGATTAAATTGATTGTTAGTGGGACTGCATGTCTAATATTCTGATTAAACTGCTGTCTTTTCTCATGCATTGTTGTGATTTTCGGTTCCTTTGTTGGAAAGGGAATAATGATATCTTTTGATTGATTACTCTCTTTCTTGTCATATTTATGTTTTTGACACTAAATTGTGGATCCCTTGCAGTGAAAGTCAAAATGGTTGATCAGGTTCAACACCCATCAGTATTTCAGAAGGTAGCTGGCCAGCTCCATCTTCGCTCTGGTTTTTCAACGGATTTTCAGGGTTTAGATGGTGCTTACCATCAGCCAGCTCTGTACCAAAGGCGTGCCACATTTGGGAATTACTCGAATGCTGCGTTTCAGTATCCCGTAATGCCAGCATGTGGAGCTACCACTGATCTATCTGCAGTTGCATCAACTGCCTCCCCAATTTTCGTCGCAGCCCCTCAAGAGAAAGGACACTTTCTCATTGATTTCCTTATGGGTGGTGTCTCTGCTGCTGTATCCAAAACAGCTGCTGCTCCAATTGAGCGTGTTAAACTTCTGATTCAGAACCAGGACGAGATGCTTAAATCCGGGAGGTTGGCTGAACCCTACAAGGGTATTGGTGATTGTTTCAAGCGAACAGTTCAGGAAGAGGGGTTTGGTTCATTGTGGAGAAGTAACACCACTAATGTCATCCGTTACTTCCCTACTCAGGTTAGTGTTTTTATTTTTATTTTTCTTTTTTTTTTTGTTTATTTATTTTGTTTATAAAAAGTTGTATTTGTCAAGATTCTAATGCTTACTACATTTGCTCTCTGAAATTTGTACCAGGCCTTTAACTTTGCATTCAAGGATTACTTCAAGAGGCTTTTCAACTTCAAGAAGGACAAGGATGGTTACTGGAAATGGTTTGCTGGTAACTTGGCCTCTGGTAGTGCAGCTGGTGCTTCATCCCTTCTCTTTGTTTACTCCCTAGACTATGCCCGTACCCGTTTGGCTAATGATGCAAAGGCTGCAAAGAAGGGAGGAGAAAGGCAATTCAATGGCCTGGTTGATGTCTACAGAAAGACACTGCAATCTGATGGTCTTGCTGGTCTTTACCGTGGATTCAACATTTCATGTGTTGGTATCATCGTGTACCGTGGTCTCTACTTTGGAATGTATGATTCTTTGAAGCCAGTTCTCCTAACTGGAGATTTGCAGGTAAGCATATCTCTTCTATGTTGCTCCTTTAGCTTTATAGCACTTGATGTTACTTATACTTGCATGGGCCTTGAGGCCCATGACTCAATGCTACTTCTGTGTAGTGATGACATCTGATTTTAATGAATTTATCTTAATATTACTGACATGTTACATGGATTGGATGAGTATTTTTACATGTCTAATTATTTATTCTTTGCCCAAAGAAAACCTTTTTGATTTGTGTATCTGAAATAGTTTTTAAGAGGTCTTTAATCTTCTACTATCAGAAGAAAATGATCTAATATGGTTCTAGCTGTTAAAGATGTACCTTTTATGTCTGGCCATTTTGTTACTAAGCTAAAAGTTTTCTTGAGCTTCTTCCTGCTAAAAATCCAGATATATTTACAGTGGCAAGCAAAATAGTTGCCGTGTTTCCTCTTTCAGAAATTACAATCTATAAACATCATTTTTTATTTGGTTTGAAAGCTTTTCTGTTTCGACATATTTTCTTCAAGTATTAATGTTGGTTAAAAATTCATTTTTGTTTTAATTGTGTATATAACTGCTGGATCAGTCCAGTGCTTGAGTTAGTCTTCTGATTCCTGACATCTTGCTCTCTGTTTTTTGATGATTACAGGATAGTTTCTTGCTGCTTTGCCCTTGTTGCAGCTCATCGTGTTCGGGACCTGGTGGTGCTTAATCAGGGGGTATATTTCCCTGCCTGTGCCAATTTTAGCTTTAGATTGTGAGGGAGAAAAAAGCATCCATACCCAATTGACACTGCATTCGTAGAAGAATGATAACATGATGACTTTAATGCTCTGGTCCAATAAGAAGCTGTCAAGTACAAGAGCTCAAATACAGCCATTGATTTAAGCAAGAGCTTCTCTCAGATCCTGAAGAACGAGGGTGCCAAGTCTCTCTTTAAGGGTGCTGGTGCAAACATCCTCCGTGCTGTTGCTGGTGCTGGTGTCCTTGCTGGTTATGACAAGTTGCAGTTAATCGTGTTCGGGAAGAAATACGGATCTGGTGGTGCTTAATCAGGGGGTATATTTCCCTGCCTGTGCCAATTTTAGCTTTAGATTGTGAGGGAGAAAAAAGCAAGAGAATAATATTTAATAAACCATTCACACCAATATAAAGAAACAAATGAACCCACAAACTCAGCATACAGTTCCTAACATACATTATTGTAAAGAAAATGTAGTTAATTTTGTACAAAGCTAACATGACCAAGAATGCAAAAGGATCTTTAATGCTAGGGTCATGGTCCAATAAGAAAGAACTTTCCCTGCTGCGGAGGCCTCAAGTCAAATTTGATGACGAAGTGCTGAAACAATTAAACTACAAAGCCCATAAGAGTAACCAAATACAGCCATTGTCAGGTTTAAAAGATGTAAAAAGATGATCTACCCAGTATACGGAGAGTTGATTAAACACAACTTATAATTCTTCTGTTATAATGACACTCAGAATTCAGAAACTTGTGGATGAGTCAATAAATTATGTCCATGGGACCAAAAGTTGGAATGCAGTAGGTGTTGGGCTCCAAGTTTGCAAAGTTCAGGTTTCAAATCCTCATAACTTAAATGTTCTTAACTTTAATATTTCAAGGCTTCTAGTCCTAGTAGATGAAAAATCCTCATGACTTTAATGTTCTTAACTGTTATATTTCAAGGCTTCTGATCCTAGTAGATGAAAATTCCTCTTAACTTAAATGTACTTAACTTTTATATTTCAAGGCTTCTGATCCTAGTAGATGAAAATTCTTCATAACTTAAATGTTCTTAACTTTTATATTTCAAGGCTTCTAATCCTAGTAGATGAAAGGACAGTGGTAGAATTCTCTAGGCAATTTCACAATCGACATAAAAATGATCACAATTATTTTCACAATTGTTAATGTGATCTGTTATGATTAATTAGTACGTAATAAAACTGATTTAAACCGGCTTAACTAATGAGTCTGTGTGAAAGACTGAAAGCAACGTCGTTTTCATCATAATTTATCAACTTAACAAGTAGTGAAAAATTTTGTAAAAAAAATATGTCTCTAACATTGCTCTTCAGCAAAAGATAGTGTATAACTTAGTGAATGACCCTTGAATAAGGCTCACTCGTCAAGATTTAGTTGGGGTGCGAGTTACAACATATTCAAGCTTTGCACATCACTTTAATTAAGATCTTAATATAATATATTGAGATACTATTTAATTTAAAAGCTTAAAACTATAGATTTGTGTCTAATTATGTTATATTAAATCAAATTTATTTTATTTTTCTTACATGTTGGACTTTTTTTTGATATTGTATAGTGTATATACCCAACACAACACTTATGGTGATCATCAATATTGGGCATGAAAGCTGCACATGATAGATCAGGTGCAACTGTTTCACATACTGGCTTGGACCCAAGGCCCAATAAAAATCATGGCTGGTGATGTATTTGCCTTTGAGATATGGGCCATATGGCCCATTGGACATGTCAACTCTTCCTTAATTTCGACCCAAAACAAAAGCTCCTCCTTTTTTCTTTTTTCTTTTTTTTTTAATCTTTTTAAGGTAATTGATTAAAAATTCGTCCTGAATTAGTGAAGCAAAAACGTTTTTTTATTAATTATGATGCTTAGCAATAGTCTTTGTATTATTGTTATCATAACATTGATGGAAAATGGTTTGTTATGCCATTGTTATAACACTTCACACAACTTATGAATAAAATGAGATAGGAATATTGGCTTGATTATGTAGGAAGTAGGAACTTCTCTGAGAGGTTTTATGCAAAAAGCTAAATGCCAAGCATATTCTCAAAATTTCATTTGCTTTTCCAAACCAAAACTACAATAGATTAGTGATCACATTCACATATCACAACACAAATGAATTATCCCAATTCCCAGGTATCTTATTCAAATGGTTCCCAAAGTTTGGTTGATTGTTCATCCTCAAAGAAAAATTGTTGGATATCAATAAAAATTTGTTTGGGCGAGACCTTCATTTGCCATTATATATTATATTGTACAAGAACCAGAGCAAACTGCATATTCAATTCATACAAAAACTATTAGATGTGTGGTGCATGAAACCAACCTCTAGACCAATGCTCCTGGGATTTGGGACGTTTAAAAGTCAAAGAAAATATTAATAGATATGACGGTACTTTCAAAGTTTTAGATGAATTCAAAGTCAACATTTTCTGTATTACATTGAAAATTAAGAAATGTCGACTTAATTTTAAGAAGGCAATTCAGAGTGCCCAATTAACAACAACTATGGGAACATTCTCACGTTTCTAGTAGGCCAAGGAGCTGCCTTTTCTGACTCCGCCAATTTACAAAACCAATGCAGCCTTCTAGAGTTTTTTTTTTAATACATGTTGACTAAAAGATGAGAGTAAAAATGAATGTGACAAAATTTATCTGGAGAGAGTTTACCTCTAACCCGGTTTGGAGGAATCTTCCTTCAATCCACTACGTCGTAAACAAATAGACCATCTACATGTGTATTTTAAAAAGTCACATAACTCATTAAAAATGTCATGTGACTAAAAGTACATATGAATGATTTATTTACTTGCCATGTAGTGGGTGGGAGTAGGATTCCTCCAAACCGGGTTAGAAGTAAACTATTTCCAATTTATCTCAATATATATTTATTTTTTTTCTAAAATAAATATGCAGGATAGAAAGAAAAAATAAAATAAAAACATTACATCAAAAATCACCTTCACCAATCTTAAGTAGAGACTTTCTTATATTTTAACCTTTGGATATTGTAATTTGTTGTTTTCTTTTATTTTTTTAGATGCAAAATTACTAATTAAGTTTTTATATTTAGGTTTTACTGATCTCTGTTTTTCAATTGATAATATGACTAATTTACTTAATCTTATTGTAATATTATCGATTTTAAGTAAAATTTAACAAATTTCTTTTTGTCAAAATAAACGTAATAAGTCTTGTCACCTAAAATTCTATAAGCGATATATGCATTTAAAAAATAATATAACATTTTCATATAATTATTATTTTTTTATATAACCTCTTTAAAACAACTTAAGGTTTTAATTGAGTTGGATTTGATTGGATCACAATTTTGGAGATCTTTTTTAGTGTGGGGAAGGGAACACATAATCCACCAATTTTTTTGTTTTGTTTTGTTTGTTTGTTTTTTTTTTGTTTGT
This sequence comes from Fagus sylvatica, assembly GCA_907173295.1. Taxonomy (NCBI): domain Eukaryota; kingdom Viridiplantae; phylum Streptophyta; class Magnoliopsida; order Fagales; family Fagaceae; genus Fagus; species Fagus sylvatica. The sequence continues at coordinate 3,292,713 of OU015762.1, forward strand.
GTGTGTGTGAGTGTGTGTGTAATGAGAGGGGCCTATGCTATGCCTAGAGCCGGTCTTGAACAAGAGAAACGTCCAAGGAGACTCCATCAAATAGCTAAAAAACAAAACTTTCCAAAGACAATCTTAGATCCCACCAGCTCACAAAGCATGCATAACGAGGATGAGCAGACTGTTTTTCTAATGTGGATGATCTATTACTCTATCAGTTTACTTGTGTATAAGCGTGGCAGTATCAAGCATGCATAATGCAAATCAGCATAAATATGTGATTAATTTGAATAATATAAGTGTCATTTGTATAGCCTACTTATCACAATAGAATAGAGTTTTTTGGTTAATTTGTTAAATTAAGTTGCATTGGATTATGGACCGTAAAAACTTAAGCTAAAGTTAGGAAGTGCCCTTGCTATTTGCTGCATACTCCATCTCCAAAAGCTTCTTGCATGCAATATGTTTATCTTCTGCAAATTTACCAAATGGTTTTGGCTGATTCATGTCCTGATCATTTTCGGGAAGTTGGTTTGAGAGGATTGACAAGCAAATTAAAGGGCACATGAAAATAGTGTTGAGATGGATGAGAGAGAGGCAGAAGCTTAGGCTAATATATGCAACCATGCAGGGCCTCACAACCAATTTCTATATACAACTTTGTTTACAAAACCCAACATCAATCAGGCAAAATCAGTTAATAATCCATCAAAACCAAAGTTCCCATAAAATTAATGGGTTTTTAACTAAGAAGCTTGCTCATGGAATTTCACTTTTTACTTGGCCAAAAGTCCCAGTTACTTTGCAACACAATCATAAAATGTCAAACTACAAGCTAAATGCCACAACAGAGAAGTGTTTCAGTATGCCTATTGGAGTTATAGTTGTTTGATTGGTCACTTCTTATCCAGTTTATATTTTACAGGCGGCTAAGATTCTGAATTTATAGTTTCTAGGTGATGGTGATGGTGATGGACAAGTGTTGAGACTCTGAGGGGAGTAAGGGATAAATTTAGAAACTATATTTGTGCTCTTCCATAATCAACTTCAACTTGATATTCGTCACTTGAGCTACAAGCTCTGTTGGTTACCTAAATCCATTATTGACACTACATTATTAATTTATTATACATCAATCACAAACAGATCATATTAGTACCTGTGAAAAATATTTTATATCTCTAGAGTTAGTCTAAGTCTAGACTTTCTAGTGACAAAACATTAAAAAAGAAAGAAAAAGAATTCACAATTTTTTTTTTAATATCAATAATTAATTGATATTAAAGTGATGTTGTGTCAATTATAACTTACCAAAACCATTAAAAAAAAAATGGTGAAATCCTAAAATTACTCCAACACATTCTACCTTGTTGATAAATGCTCTATAACCACTAAAAATATTGTAACTTAATGATATTGGCTACTCTCTTTTACAAGGAGAGCTAAAGTTCGAATCTCCCTCTTTATTTTTGTAATTATCAAACTATCAATAAATAAAAAAGATTGCTATACAACCAAAGTCACATTTTTCTTCCTTTTAAAAGATGCATGTTTATATTCAGTAAAAAAGAAAAAGAAAAAGATGCATGTTTATAATTTGACCTGCAATAGTACATTAGACTGAAAATTATGACATGTTATAAACATGTTTAGTAAATAAAAAAATCTAAATCCATGTGATACTACAACCTATAAAGATCGAAAATATTTTGTCCTAATTTCTAATTTAAATTTTTGGCACCCAATGGGAAATTGCATTCGCTCCAAAAGTTTCATTTTTCGGCTTTTGACTTTGAATACTTTAAATAGGAAAAGTCATAAATGCTAGAGATTTTAAAGGCTTTATTCATCCCATTATATAAAACGAAATCATTTGTTATAAATGTCAAAGTAATTATCAAATCCTTAGAATCCGATTAAATGTATTTAGTTACTTAATTGTTGAAAATCTTGTAAAAAATAAAAGAAAATTCATTTTTAATGTGTATAAACTCTTTTTTTCTCTTTAGATACAACTAGAGTAGCTTTCATGTTTGGACGTGATCATAGTAACATTATAACCGCTAGATTTGGGAGAAATCATGTAAATCATAATTATTATCTCAACTCCACGAGTATTCGTAGATAATACGCGAAAAAGTAGACTTTATTCTCAAACGCTTCCTATTGCAGGTTTCGAACCTGAAAGATCTAGTGAGCCATAACTATTATCTTAGTTCCACGAGAGCACTAGTGGACACACAGACATAAGAGGATTCAAATATGAGAGTTCCACTCTTCAAACTACTTGAGAGTACGCATATTGACCACTAGACCATCACTCTCAAAACTTAAGTGTATAAACTCAAAAAACTCACACTTCTATATACACTTTCAAATCATTAAAAACAAAATCTTAATCTTTTTTTTTTTTTTTGATAAAACAACAAAATCTAAATCATAAACTAAAATGTACTAATAGAGAGAATCCATCAAATGAACATGGTACATCTCCAACACACCAAATAAAACCCCAAATCCCACAGCCCCACATGGACCACACCAAACGCTCACACGCGTATAGAGCCAATAAAAAGCGACCTTTTTGCTCATTTCAAAGCGTTGCCTCTCCACCACAGAAAACAAAGGCAAAAACACTCCCATTTCCTCGCTCTTTTCTCTCAACCTTTCGCATCTCTCTTTCAACTGCACAGCGAAAGGCGGAGATCTCCACAGGTAAACAAAAAATCTCACTCTCTCATTTTTATTACTAACATCTCAGATCTGTATCAAACTTTTTGTTAGATCTATTTCTTTACGTGGTTTCTATTTGTTAGATCATTGAAATACACTATTGAAGGTAGATTCGTTGTTTTAATCCGCGTGTTATGGATCTGATTGTTGTTTTGGTTTCAGAATCGTTGTCTTAAGCTGCGTGTTATAGATCTGATTTTTTTTTTTTTTTGCTTTATGCGTCTCTGATTTATCAGATCTGTTCTTGTTTTTCGATCATTTCAGTTCGTGTTTGAATCTCTGAATTTTGTTTATTTATTTACTATTAGTTTCGAGTTTTATTCTAATCGTACATGTGACTTTCTTGCCGTTCTGATTATACGTTAGATCTGTTGCGATTGCTAGCTTTATATTTTGAAAAGAAAATATCTAAAATTAGATATTCGAATTCGCTTTTTTGCTTTCATTTTCAGCTATTATCTTATTCTGCTTTTCGAGGTTGATCTCGTATTTTTACCAGTTTATATGTATTATATTCTAGTCAAAATAGCTCAATACGAGTTTGATCTCGTACTAGCAATTTTGAAGAGCTATTACGATAATTATTTGTTTGATTTACTTGAATTCAATGTTAATGTTTGTATTATATTCGCTTCTACATTTTAATTGCTCTAATGCTCTTTGAAGAATACAATTTTTGTTGTCAATCGTATTGATTAATTTGTTGTGGTGAAGTTTGTACTCATTTATATGATATACTACTAATTGTAACGTGCACGATTTGCACCAATTACGGGCTTTTCATATGATATGCTCTACGATTTAGACTGACTGATAATTTTTATCGTATTCGTACATTATGAGGGTTTTAGTACTTATGGTTCCATTATAGATATTTGTGGTTTTATTATAGAATCTGAGCCATTTAGTCCATTTTAGTGATTCTTGTATGTGTTTATAGTTGCAATGAAGATATCATTGAACTATTGTTGGAGTAAGTTTTCAAGTTTGGTCTTCTATGGATGGCTAACCAGTTTGAGTGTTCTGATTAAATTGATTGTTAGTGGGACTGCATGTCTAATATTCTGATTAAACTGCTGTCTTTTCTCATGCATTGTTGTGATTTTCGGTTCCTTTGTTGGAAAGGGAATAATGATATCTTTTGATTGATTATTCTCTTTCCTGTCATATTTATGTTTTTGACACTAAATTGTGGATCCCTTGCAGTGAAAGTCAAAATGGTTGATCAGGTTCAACACCCATCAGTATTTCAGAAGGTAGCTGGCCAGCTCCATCTTCGCTCTGGTTTTTCAACGGATTTTCAGGGTTTAGATGGTGCTTACCGTCAGCCAGCTCTGTACCAAAGGCGTGCCACATTTGGGAATTACTCGAATGCTGCGTTTCAGTATCCCGTAATGCCAGCATGTGGAGCTACCACTGATCTATCTGCAGTTGCATCAACTGCCTCCCCAATTTTCGTCGCAGCCCCTCAAGAGAAAGGACACTTTCTCATTGATTTCCTTATGGGTGGTGTCTCTGCTGCTGTATCCAAAACAGCTGCTGCTCCAATTGAGCGTGTTAAACTTCTGATTCAGAACCAGGACGAGATGCTTAAATCCGGGAGGTTGGCTGAACC
>OU015762.1:3297148-3397148 GCA_907173295.1 Fagus sylvatica
CTTCTGTGTAGTGATGACATCTGATTTTAATGAATTTATCTTAATATTACTGACATGTTACATGGATTGGATGAGTATTTTTACATGTCTAATTATTTATTCTTTGCCCAAAGAAAACCTTTTTGATTTGTGTATCTGAAATAGTTTTTAAGAGGTCTTTAATCTTCTACTATCAGAAGAAAATGACCTAATATGGTTCTAGCTGTTAAAGATGTACCTTTTATGTCTGGCCATTTTGTTACTAAGCTAAAAGTTTTCTTGAGCTTCTTCCTGCAAAAATTCCAGATATATTTACAGTGGCAAGCAAAATAGTTGCCTTGTTTCCTCTTTCAGAAATTACAATCTATAAACATCTTTTTTTATTTGGTTTGAAAGCTTTTCTGTTTTGACATATTTTCTTCAAGTATTAATGTTGGTTAAAAATTCATTTTTGTTTTAATTGTGTATATAACTGCTGGATCAGTCCAGTGCTTGAGTTAGTTTTCTGATTCCTGACATCTTGCTCTCTGTTTTTTGATGATTACAGGATAGTTTCTTTGCTAGCTTTGCCCTTGGTTGGCTCATCACCAATGGTGCTGGTCTTGCATCCTACCCAATTGACACTGTTCGTAGAAGAATGATGATGACCTCTGGTGAAGCTGTCAAGTACAAGAGCTCATTTGATGCATTCTCTCAGATCCTGAAGAACGAGGGTGCCAAGTCTCTCTTTAAGGGTGCTGGTGCAAACATCCTCCGTGCTGTTGCTGGTGCTGGTGTCCTTGCTGGTTATGACAAGTTGCAGTTAATCGTGTTCGGGAAGAAATACGGATCTGGTGGTGCTTAATCAGGGGGTATATTTCCCTGCCTGTGCCAATTTTAGCTTTAGATGGTGATGAAAATCTTTTTGAGTTCCAAGAACTTGTTCCGGCGAATTTTTGCTCTAATAATTCAGTTTTAGAGGGAGTTAATCCCAATCCAATTTAAAATTTTGGATTGATTCTGATCCTATAAACCTGATTTATTGAGGTGGCTGTCAATGCCACTGTTACTTCTTTTGAGATTAAGCTCTATAATTTAAGGGATACTTTTTTATATGTCCTGGTATTTTTGGTTTTATGAAAGATTATTTCCTTCTATGCTTGATTTTTTCGTCTTTTGCCATAAATTTTATCATTGTTTGCTGGTCATCAAATGCTGTTTTCTTTGAACTTCGTATACTGTCCCATGGATCAGGGCATTTACTAAATCTGCCTGCATACTGTTTTCGTGGTATTAATGCTAAGGAAAGAGTTTCCTCCAAACTAGTTTGTTGAGAAATTCCTTCCAACACATTGCTTAACGACTCAATTGACTATTAACATGTATAGGTGTACTCTGGCCAGGGAGGTTATAAGTTAATACAGGCCACACCGGTACCACTTGGTAATGGCAGTCTTCACCAATGTATAAATTCTCTTCATATCATTCAGCACCAAACAAACGTCAGATTAATTCCCAACTGTGGGAGAAAGTATCTGTAATGACATAAATACCTACCTATACCTAACCAACCATGTAACAAATCACTGAATGAATAACCCGTGTTATAAACTTATAACCCCCTTGGCTGGTCTGGCCTTTTAAGGTCCAAGCTCATCCCTGCTCTGATTTAGTTTATCATCTTTTCTGTGAATGGTGTTTTCATGTGAGAATTTTGGTGACCGAGTAATAATTTCTGAATTGGGACTCATTTACAAAGAGAAATGATTTCTGAATTGGGATCCTATTTTTGGCCTCGGATATATTACCTTATTTTGAGCTTTTGACCTTTTGTGGATTACTGAGCTGATTGGTTTTTCCAGGTACTGATTCTAGTTTTCAGGATTGGAACAGTTTTATTTTATTTTATGTCTCAGATGTTTTAATTTTCTTTTTGGTCTTTCAACATATCAGAAGTTGCATCTGTGATTCTGTTTTGAATAAACTATTGTTGGGCTACATCTGAAAAATTGGATTAGGGACAAAACTGTTTCACGAAAGTGACAAAAAAAGAAAACTATTGCGTCATCTCGCAAAGAAAGGTGTTTTCTCTGCTTGCCTTACCAGATGGGCCATAAGCCAATGTGAAACATGTAATATGGCATTTCACAGGATTGTGATTTTAGATTATTAGATACATTGTGTGAAACACTTAATATGGTCCTCCAAGGTGTTGAAACGCGAATCATTATTGACCACAGCCTTTTGATTAATCAATGTTATGGATATTGAATGTTAAATATAAATGGTGAAATGTTGGAGAAAGCAATAGCTTCTGTATTGTTAAAATAAAGTTTGATTATTAATAGAAAAATACTAGGGTAAAAACAAAGTATCCCTCTTCTAAGAGAATCTATTAGAGGCACTAATTCAAGTTACCCACAAGTTATGCTTTGTTTAATCTCTAGAGGAGACCATTGGAAAAGATGCCAAAACTTGCTTAGCTAACGATTATTGAGTTGGAATTGCTGCTATAATATTCACTATTCTTTTGATAATTATAATATTCACTATTCAGTCTAATCTATATTCCTCCATTTAACTTTTCTGCATTCAAATGGAACATCATTATATTCTCTTCCTTGATAATGTACCCAATGGTATACATTTGTTTGTTGCTACATGCATTCTATGAACCATCAAAAGTGATGTTATGGATATCAGACGATACCACTTGATTACACGTTAGACAAGAGGGGTGCCATCCATGAAAGATGATGGTACTCAAGCTCACTATGCTAACATGATTATGATTTAGACTAATCGAACTTTAAGTAGTTGACTCAGCAAAATCTCTTTCGAATAATTGTTGCTTTACAAAAACACTGATTTGTAAGAGATGCCCTATTTCATCCTTTCGTTAATTTTTGACCAACCTTTTGATGTTCCATATTCTCCTAGCAATACATGTGTGGTTGCAGTCTTGCATAGATCAATTCCTTGCTTGCAAACAAGGTCTACTTTGGTCCCATGTATCTCATGACATTTGCATTTACTTGTACGCATCAGATAGCTTTAGTACATGTAAAGAACTTATTTATGAATTTGGTTACACAGAGGAACTTGGCATGGCTTCTTTTTAATTGCTTTTGTTTTTATTAAAAATAAAATAAAAAATAAATTGGTGGGTATTTTTGCAAGTCCTGCATATACATAACTATGATTATATTTGCATTGGGCCATAGAAACATAAAAGTGCATTGTCAACTTGTGGGAAGGTCTAGGTTCATTGGAGTTGCAACTTTCTAAATGTCTATGATCATGTCTGTTTTGACCCCAATGCCATTATTTCTGCTTGGCTTCATCTTGCATGTATCATCCTCACTGATGGGCAAATGAATACAAGCATCCATTGTTACTGAGCCCATTGGAGTAACATTGCTTTAAAGTCAGCTGTTTTTGGTGATGGCTATCTTCAACTGTAAAAATTTAAAATAAACAAAGAAATTACATGCATTATGCAGGGAAGAAAAAAAAAAAAACGACCAACTTTCTGAAGGGAGTACAAATACTATTACAAAATAAAATCATTGGAATAGTGATGGGAAATTTATCTTCAAATGAAAACTTTCATTTTGTCTGTTTTGAACCAATTTCTTCTTATCAGAAGAGATCCATTATTCTGCTCCTGGCTCATCCAATGTTCTTTGAATGTACAAAAATAGTAAGTATCATTACTACCAATCATTTTCTCCAACTAATCCAGCTTAACCAGAAAAGAAGGTCTTGGAGTCAATTACTATCTTCAACTGTTTTTGATTACATGCATTATAGGGCGACCAACTTTCTGAAGGGAGTACAAATACTATTACATAAAATCATTAATAGTGATGGGAAATTTATCTTCAATTCATTTTCTCCAACAAATCAATAACCAGGATCCAAGTTCTTTGAATGTACAAAATAGTAAGTATCATTACTACCAATCATTTTCTCCAACTAATCAGCAACCAGAAAAGAAGGTCTTGGAGTCAATACTAGTAATTTCACTAATTTGTACTAAATGAGCAGTTATAGACTTTTAGTTACAAGTTCTCTTTAATACTTAATAGTCTTATTAAGTATTAACAAGTATCTTAGAGGTATAAGTTAACATGCATTTAATAGAAGGTCCAAATTTGAGGTGGTTTGTCCGGTCAATGACACATAATATTAAAGTTTTGTTTGCTTTGCTTTCAACTTTATGAATGAAAATACTTATTGTCCCTGTTGGATGTGATGGATGCATATACATAAGATTGATTTATCTCTCACCTAATATTACACCATGCTATCATGTCCATTTGTTCAAATTTAATTGATATCAAGTGAGACATACCGCCACTTGGGTATTCCACCAAGTGGTAATCCCTATTCCCAAAAGAAAAGTCTCACTCCTCTATGAGGGTGTGGGTTCGATCCCCGGGATCTTCAAATATACGTATGTATGAGTTTAGATTAGAATTTCTATCATATATATATATATATATAATATAAAAGAAAAAAAGAAAAAAAAAGAAAAGAAAAGAAGTAAGACATACCTATATGTGAACTATCAAAATTAAAATCAAATTAATTGCTAAGAAAAGGGATATTGTTATTTCTTTTGTCCAAATTGATCAATGCCATGCACTCTCCATAAGCATTAAGCAGATTTAAAATGCTTAGACAATATTGTCTAGGAGGATCATTCACTTTCTTGTCAATCCCAAACCATGCAATAAAAAAATTATTATTAGGATTATCATAAAAAGATCTTTCTTAAATTCTTAAATGCTTAGGCAATATTGTTACATTTGCTTCTTTTGATTTTAGCCTTGCTTTACAATCATAATTGAATATTTGAATTAGTAGTAAATATTAAATACAAACATGCCTCTTCTTCATGTGTGGAACTATTATTATTATTTTTTTTTTTTTGAGATATGATAGAAATTCTAATCTAAACTCACACACACATATACCCTCATAGAGGAGTAGAGCATTTTGGGAAGGGGGATTACCACTGGGCCGAATACCCAAGTGGCTTATAGTTATGATAGAATTTTAAACCTATGTCGTCCGCTCAAGATGTCATGTGTGGAACTATGTACCATGATAAATGCACACAAAATTGACATGAAAATAATAAAGATAACCATCAAAGTTAGAAGATATCAATTTGAGAAAATGAATACACCTGCCTCTATATTTCAACGACTATTGACCATATGATAAGATTGTTTTCCTGGGTGTCACTCTTTTTTTTTTTGGTGACTGAGTGAGTCTATCATCAAGGACATAGTAGTTGGAAGTTTCGAACAGTTAGGTCAGAATTTTTTTTTACTTTTTATTAATGAATCTTATCTTGTTTTACTTTAAAGCTGTTGTAGAGTTGCTAGGGGGACCAAACCCCTTTTGGATTCTTTAGGTGAACAATTTGTAGGGATCAGAAACCTTGAAGATTGTACAGCTATACGGCAAAGATTGTTTTATTTTTTAGTTTTTTAATTGTAAATGCGGCTGCCAGAGATCTCACCGGCTGTTGAAATGGCTTTTTTACCTCTCATCTTGGTCAATGACTCTATTATATCAAAGCTTGATTTTTACTTATTTATTTATTACTACTAAATTAATAAATTCATCCATGCGATTGTGTTAATCAATGCACTTCTTTAGAGATAATTAAATTCAATAACGTGATAAGTTGTGATTAGAGTAACTTCAATTTTATATAAATCTAACACTGCAATAATTATTACATAGTAAAAGTTATTTTTATTAACACAAATCATAACATTACACCTTAGCAATTATGATAAAATATTGTCAAAAATATTATATTCTTATACTTATTGTGTTGTTATAGACTCATGTGAAGGGGGTGTAAGTGACAAGAATTTGTGTATGTCATAGAAAAACATCTTCTTCTTTTGGTTAATAAAAAGGGTAAATAAAGATAGTGAATTGTGAAGATTCTACTCTACTATATGTGACTATCCGTTTCAAGCTTAATTCTTATAGAATTTATAGCTTTATATATCCTTTTGTTAAAAAAAGGAAAGAACAGAGATTTAAAGGCCAAATTTAGAATTGAGGCAGCTAAACAACTTGGACAAAGACCTTACAGATTTGAAGGTCACATAAGTGTTTAGAAATGTTCCAAAAATAGAGGTAGCAAAACATACTTGCAATGACAACACTTGGTATGTGTTTAGAAATGTTCCAAAAACAGAAGTATTTTTCAAGCAAAGATCTCCATTGCCTATAGGTTGATGGTCAATAGGAAAAGGCAGCAGCACAGTTGATTTAAACTTCTCAAAAGTAGTCAAAAACTTCTATTATACATATTATGCATTTCCTTTTAGTGAACCAAAACAAAATCATTTAACAAAAGCTTTCAAAATGGTTTTGTCAATATGTCATTTTTGACAGTTATAGTTAATTTGACATTATTTCTACAACAGAATTTATTGTTTTTAACTCTCATCTATAAAAGAAGATGGTACAAAAGTAACAATTCATATTGAACATAATAAATGTCTTGCACAGTTGCAAATATGTAGTCGACAAAAACAGGTCATGCATGCATTTACATAACAAAAAAAAAAAAAAAACTTATTATCTTATTAATTAATGACTATAAAAATCTTTATCTACTCTTCACTTCATAAAGTAATTAGGACAAAAAAAATATTATATTAATTTAGCTTAACCCATCGATCAAAGTAGCTATGTTTACCACCCCTCCCAAAAAAAGGGACCAAAACTATTATCCACCATATTCCATACTCCCACAAAATGGATTGGCTCTCCTTTTTCTTCGTAGCCTTGATGGCTGTGCCTTTAGTAGCACTAAACTCAAGATCAAGAACGGAAAGTAGAGTAAGAACATCGAAAAAATATCAATTAATAATACAATTAAGTAAATATAAATTGGATTATATTCAAGACATTTGCTAAAAAGTGATCTTGATACATGTTTAACAAACATTTAATATTCTCTTCCATTATTTATATAAAGTATATTTTTATTTTTTTTTTAAAGTCAAATTGTACATAAAATATAATGAAAAACACATGCAAATCAATAAATCATTATTAACTATATATTTTCTTTCAAAAATCATGAATCACAACTCATAATTGATAATTAAAATACAATAAGAAAATTCTTCCAAACCAATTTATAGAAAAATTCTTCCAATCTAATAATCAATATGTAGTGAAATGAGTACTTTTTTTTTTGATTGTTGAAATGAGTACTTATACTTTGAATTACACATTTTATATGAAATTTGATTGGAAAAAGCTAAGTAATGTTTGTTTTTTTTTTTCCTAAGACAAAAATTCCAAATCTAATTTCTACAATAAATTATAAGTTTAAAGTTTTGGAGTCACAACATAACATTGGCTCTAAATCATTGGTGTTTTGGGTGGGGTTGAGATCAAGCTATATATATATATATAAAATCAACTGGAGCTACTATATAGTGATGAACAAAAGGAGTAGAGCAAGTAACCACAGCTTAGCCAATACGACATCGTTTCTTCCCCCGGTAGTTATGGTTAATGTTAGCATGTCCCTGAAATCCAGCATATAAACAAGCACCAGCAAGAGAGAGAAACTTGGACATATGAGAGAGAGAGAGAGAGAAAGGGACACCCTTAAAAAAACAAAAACTAAAATCTAAACTAAACTCAGAAACTGAAAACCCATTTCTCTTTCACTTTCAGTTTCACTTTCATACTCTCTCTCTCTCTCTCAGAGAGTCACATTTTGTGTTCTAAGCTCCAAACTCATTCTCTCTCACTCTCTAAATGTAAAGTTTTCATTTTTATAGCTGAATTTTGATTACTCTAATTGCACTTTTTTTTTTTTTTTTTTTAAATAAAAAATCTGTGCTCATTTTAAGTTTTTGTGATTCTCAGATTTCAATTTTTTTGGGGGTTATAAAACTCTTTCTTCAAAGAGTGTGATGGGGCTGCGAAGGAATTTTTCTTAAATGAGCTTCTTCCTCTGGTAAATTTTCCGTTCATGTTTATTATTTATGAGTTTTTTTTTTGGTTTCTCTGTTTGGTTGCCGAGAAAGTTCGAGAAAATGCAAGAACAGAAACGAAAAAACGAAAAAGATATGGAATTTGTGCTCATGGTGAATGTGGTAGGAAACGGTTTCGGAAATTTTCTGTTACCCGCCGTTTGGTTGCCGAGAAAACTGAGAGGAAAAGAAAGGAAAGCTAAGGAAATTTATTATGAATGTTGTGGGTGTGTTTTTGGTGTCAGCTTAGCCAAATTTTGTTGCTTTATGCTCTATGGGGTGAAATATCAAATTTTTCTCAGCAACATTTGCAATTTTTATTTTTGGTTAAATCCTGCTTCAATTTTTGTAATGTAGTATAAAATATGTTATTTTTATTTTATTTTATGAGTTTTCATTTGCTAATATTATATTTTATTTTATTTTGCAGCTTGTTTTGCAAATTGGAGTCTGCTTTTGCTTTTGGAATTTCAGGGTTAGTGAAAGTAGCTCTTACTTTGATTGAATCAAAGACAAAAGCCTGATCTTGTTTCCTTATTTGGCTTTTTTGGGTTATATTTGATCATGTTATGTTTTATGGAATCTTGCAGCTTGTTTTGCAAATTGGAGTCTGTATAGTAGTGGTTAAATATGAATGGGAATGGACAAATGGAGGTGCATTACATAAACACTGGCTTTCCTTACACGGTAGCGGAAAGTTTTATGAACTTCTTTGAAGACCTTACTCATGTACCGATGAATTATGGCCATGCTGTACCTATGAATGATCAGGTATTTTTTAATTTTCCAATCTTGATATCTATGTCATGGTGTGGCATTTGTTTTTTTGTTTTTTCTTCTTTTCTTTTTTAATATTGAGAAATTAATTCTTTCATTATAAGGAATAGGTGAGTGTGGCATTAAAAGATTATTTAAAAAAAAAAAAAATAGGGGAAAAAAATTAACCTTTTGTTTTTAGAACCCACAAAAGTTTATGCAGTGAGGGCAACATTGAAATTAATGGATGATGAATTGATGATGGTCATCTAGTACAAAGATGTGTGAATCATATGTTTGATTAACAAAACTTCATTTCTATCAAGAATGGAAAGAAAGGTAGCCAGAGTTCATCCGAATTTCCATTGGAATTGCCTGTTTATTTATATTGAAATCATGGATTTGGAATTCTTTTGTGAATGTATTCAATGATGCCGTCTGTAGAGATTACTTTGGTATGAAAATGTATATGGTTTTGACTAGACTACTTTAGTTTCCTCATGAAATTTAATTTGTGCCATTTGATGAAAGGATATTTTCTTATGTTCTGTTTGTCCAGGAAAGTGCATACTGGTCAATGAATATGCATTCATACAAATTTGGATTATCTGGTCCGGGGAGTACTTATTATGGTTCTTATGAGGTAAATGACCATTTACCAAGAGCGGAAGTGAGCAGGAGTGCTTGGGAGTACCCTTCAACGATTAATGAAGAGCCTGCAACCACAGACTCACAGTCAGAAGGGGATGCAGTCATGGGTGTGCATGCTACCCCTGAAGAATGTTAGTTTAAGCGAAGTTGTTATGTGTTTTATTCATTTAGTGAAGCCTTCATTTTCGATTTTGTAAGCATGTAATCAGAAATTTCGATACTTGGTTACTTTCATAATCTAATGTTCATTTATTTCTTTGTTTTTGCAGGCAGTCCAACTCATCACGATAGTAATAGTTCGCAGGTAAAGAGCTAGCTTGCTGATGCAGCCTTATGTGATTGCTTTCCAGTGGTGGTAGATTATGCTTGGGTTACATCTAGGTTTAAGCAGTACCACACGTCAATTTGCACACACACACTCACAGTACTAGAGATGTCTTGCAAGAAATTGATATTATTTTGTCTTTATTTCATTCAGTTACTTGTGCAAGAAATGTACTTATATCAAATATTTTGTTTTTGAACCCACTATCTTTACCCTCAAATATGACACATAGACACTGATTGGAATCTAGAATAGGCCCAGAATTTGCTCAAATTCCCCGCATTCTTTGCCCCGAATTCTGGCATTTGGTTGTTCTTTAAACATGGGTGGGCTGTTGGTTTTACCAAGAGAGGGGATTAATAACAAGGGAGAGAGTGGAAGTGTAGTCCATAGGTCAAATGGGCCTCTAGTGAACCCAGGAAGATAAAGCAAAAAATAGAATAATAGTTTTGCAATTATATTTCTTGGGGTATATGTCAATTGTGCAATTCCCAATACTCTAGTAATGGCTTTAGAAGCAAATATGAGCTAACATCTTGTTCTGGATTCTGGATCATCCCCCACAATGACCCCAAATTTTGCATAGTTTTTTATGACCTAACATCCTACGTAAAGAAAAAACAAAAACAAAAAAAAAAAGGCATCTGGATTCTGGTCGTCCTTGATTATCCTACTTGTGGCTTATAAGGCAATATGAGCTAACACCACTTCTCTTCTATGGCTGCCATCAGAATCCTCATCTGCTCAGTCGTTATCCTCAGCATCTTGCTTCTCTTCCTCTAGTGTAATTCCACATTTATTATCATACCGTAATCATTTCCTGTTTTTTTTATTTTTTATTTTTTTTTATTTGGAATCTTATGCATTCATTCATGCTCAATTGCAACTGCTAACTTTAGGGGTAGAACCTGTACTGCCATGATGCTAAAAACTAAGTAAACTTTTTGTCTTCTGTGTGTATTGTTGCAGGTCGTATGGCAAGACAATGTTGATCCTGATAACATGACCTACGAGGTTGCTACATATAGTTTGTCATATAATTTTATTTGCAATTTAGTTGATTTGCAATATTTATCCCTTTTTTTGGGTGAGTGATATACTCTCATTGAGCAGTAGAAGCACTATTAGCAGATCCTGGCTTTATTGGGTGAACTAAATCAGGTGGAAGAAGAAAAATGGTCCCCCCTCCCTCTCCCCTAAAAACACACACACACACACACACACACATGCCAAATAAATGAGAGTATTAATCTCATTTGTGGTGTTACCCCCAAAGACTGTCCATCTACTTCAACAAATTCATTGAATGGATGAAACAGTATATTCATGGCAGTATTGAATAGGGGCAAGCGGAACTTAGTTAATAATGTTAAAGTGAGGGTATGCAATTACCATTCAAACTTGTTTGGTGATTTGATGTTATTGTTTCTCTTAGTAAAATATTTATTAGGAAATCATAATGGTTAGAAATTTGACACATTAATTGTTTTCTGTTATGCAGGAATTAATCGACCTAGGTGATGCAGTTGGAACTCAAAGTAGAGGTCTTTCGCAGGACCTTATTAATTTGCTTCCAACTTCAAAGTACAAATTTAAAAACTTATTCTCAACAAAGAAAGCTAGAGAGAGGTAATTCTTATTTGTAGCTGATTTGTTGAATC
Organism: Fagus sylvatica; assembly: GCA_907173295.1. NCBI lineage: Eukaryota > Viridiplantae > Streptophyta > Magnoliopsida > Fagales > Fagaceae > Fagus > Fagus sylvatica. The sequence continues at coordinate 3,308,536 of OU015762.1, forward strand.
TTGCCAACTTTCGTTTTCCTATATACATGTACTTGCAGTAATGAGTCTTCTGACCCATCTATCTATTTGCTTTACTAGTCTTCATATCATAAGCAAACATGTGTAATTTTTTTCACTCCCTAGGCAAGTTAAAAATTTATCTGCATTCAAATGTTTCTAACCAGAAGTTTTGCGACGTCATGTAATAGATAAACAGTTCTCTGTTATTTGCCACTCCCTTGATATTTTAGATGTGGTCCAACTTACATTTGGTAGAAAAGAGATTTTTTCCTTTACCAAAATAAAATTTATTTTAAATCAGATTACAGGGAAAATTTGTTGTAATGGTGTATGGATAGTAAAGTATCTTTGGGTTAAATATTAACCTCAGCATGAAAGTTGACATCATTCTGCTTGCTTGACCAGTCTGGTGGCTGGTGCAAGTATGTAACCATGTGTGGATGAACTTTGTTTTACTAGGAATGTTGATGAAAACAGTTTAATGAACTCAAATTATTGTTGAAATGACATGCAGAACAGATGCCTTGCTCTTAAGCTCCCCTTATATAGGGTTCCTTAAATAGTAATTACTTCATCGCTCATATTTGTTATTAGATGCAATATTTTCCTTTTTTAATTGGGTCTTTCACTTTTTTCTATCATTGTCTGTGTAGCTGATTCATCTGCTCATAATGCTATTGTCTGCCAACAGATGTGTGGTTTGCCAGATGAGGTACAAAAGAGGTGACCGGCAAATAAAATTGCCATGCAAGCATGTTTACCATAGCGAATGCATCACCAAATGGCTTACCATTAACAAGGTCAGTTAATGCTTTTGTTAAATCTGGCCTTCAGAATTCTATATCTGTGTTATTTATGCCTATATCTTTATCTTTTTACCTTACTGTGTTTCTGTCAGGTATGCCCAATTTGCAACACTGAGGTATTTGGCTAGGAATTAAGGTCTAAAGCATCAAGTGGCAAGAATAATGGAAGGAATCCAGTGTTCTCAGACTCCAATTTTCATTTTTGCCCCCTTATTATTATTATTATTATTTTTCTTTTTGTTACAACTTGGGCTAGTGAAGAACTATAGTGGCATCCTCTCTTTTTTATACAGGCTTTGTTCAGTAGAAGAAGAAAAAATCGTATAATTTAGCTTCTTAAATGAATTTCAATTTTTAGAATGGATTCTGTCGCTGGGCTTTCTGTAAATATATAGTGGAGGATTGTTATTTGAATTAATCCTAGTATTTGGGACTGTACATTGGTCTGTTTTTGCTTGCTTGTAAACACAGATTGCATGGAGGTAAAAAAATCACATAAAACAAATGGGGACAGTGTAACGAATCAGAGACTGCACATGTTATAGTGGATATGAGGGAGACTTCAGCTTATCTAGTGTTAAAGATATATCAGGCCCATTTTTAGTCAAGGCCCAAGTTTTATATATTTAACATCTATAATTTATGTGCTTAGTCCAATTGGCTGTCAAGTGTAGGCCAATAGTCTATTTGGTTAGAAGGAAATAGGTGAGGAAAGGATAGGTGGAGAAGGAACAGGCTTGAGTAAAAGGAATATTGCCACTTTGTTTTGATAAAATTGGAGCATGGGGAGAAAATGGCAAGAAAATATTTCATCACATAGGGTCATCAGAGAGAGAGAGAGAGATCTAGTCCCATAAGAACTGCATGTGAGCCAAACAAAAACAAAAACAAAAAATTCATTAAGGGACTGGCCTAGTTCCTGCTTCAGATTGTACAGATTAACCATGAGCTGGTGTTCCCTAGAGCCATCAAGAGAGGAGTAATGCTTGGTGAGCATGTCCAAGTAGTTTGAGCATTATCACAGCTATTGAATAGAGCTGAGGTGGAAGGAATGGTAAGCATTATATGTGCAGCCATGTTATTATCTGATGATGAATGCTATCCCAATCATTGAGGCGGGTGAGGAAGGCTTGATCGCTCTCAAATGTTTCCTTTGTGGGTTTCTTGACTTTCCAAGTGACAGAGAGCAAAGCTTACGAACTTAAAGAAAGTTGCACATTGATTGAGGCTACACAAAATAATTTGGACTCCTCAAATGCAGAAACAGACCAAAAATATGAAATCAACATGAAAATATGAGTAAGAATCTCCTTATCAAACTTGGTCAACGGCCAAGTCAACAGCACATGAAAATAAAAACACCATTAAAATAGTGACTCCCCATGAATGAGAAATTTGCCAGAAATCCAACTATGAGAATGTCATTAAAATTTAATGTGACGAAATCATTAGCTATGAAGCAAGGTAAAATTACCGATATACATAAAGAAGCAATAATACTTTTGTAATAAAAATATGAAGAAAAAAGGAAAGCAATAATATTTTGTTAAGAAAAAAAATTAGACTAAAGATTAGTGTTCCCTTCTAGAATGCGGGGTTGGCACATGCAAACCCACCAAAAACAGTTATCCGATGAATAATATATCTAATTACTTCCGATAAGTTACACATATTTCACAAAAAAGGTTTATAACTTGGTGATGTGTCAAGTTGTAAATAGTAAATAATAAAGTGAATATCAGTGATGAGTCCAGAATAAGAACTTAATAAAAAAAACTATCACATCAACTATTATGAAATTTGTTGTGAAATATATTGTGTTGTAGTATAACTGATCTTCTTCAAAATGGATTAATTAACTATTATAAAATTATGTTTATAACGCCTTTCAAAACATAATATATGATATAATGATAACCATTTTGTTAGTACAACTTTTGACTACAAGGAGCCAGACGGTCTGTCTAGGATAATATGATAATAAAAATTTAAATTGTAGGCAGAAAATCTATGATATCCACATGCCCTTTTGAAACAACAATTTGGCAAGTCCCACCATTGAAGGGAAGGATTTCTAGTTCTCTAGAACTTGTGCTTCATTCTAGGCCAGTCTAAAAATAACTCGATGCAAGGCCACAACTCATTGGCGTTTGGTGGTCCCATGCCATTGACGAATAATCATAATATGATTCGTCAAAGATTTGATCAACGGCTACGAATTCAATCAGCTATCATTAACTTCGTCTAAATTTCGAGAAGTAATATGCTAACCTTCTTCTCTATCATTGGTGCTTGACCCTGAATTCCTGATGACTGTAGTGTGCATGCCTGACCAGATGGACTGAAAGTCGATCATCTGGGGTCCATCAGCTAGATAGCTAGTTAGCTACCGTAGTGTGAATGACTAGATGGAGTGGGTCCATCATCTAGACAGTGCAATGTGCCTGACCCATTGGGTCCATGTGGAAGTTTTTGACTCTTAGAGTATCTTGATAGATTATTCTGTTGTGTGTTGGGTCTTATGCTCACCTTTCACATGCTAATGGACTCAATTTTTTACCAAACATGTATTAACTCATCCTTTAAAATTAAGTAACCAGAGGGAGAAAAATTATAAACAAATCAATGTTCATATCTTACTTACATGTGTTCGGGTATTGAGCAAAATTGTAACAAAACCAGAAATATGAAACAATGAGATTAAGACAGTTCGGTTGTTTCCCTATTCAAGGATTTTTATCTCAGCCGATGATGTCATGAAGAGAAGAGATTGTTTATTCACGGAATATCTGATTTACATTTGAGAGGGCAAATGTTCGAAAAGTGATTAGCATTAATGGCACAATAAATGCTTAAAGCAGAGAAACAGATTGCTTTATTGACATTGATGACTGCAGGACAAAATGTAAGGTGTTAGAAGATCAGAAACTCCCATAGATGTATCACATCCCTTCCACCTTGAGGATTATAGTCATGATTCATGAATTTGGAGCCTCAAGAGCTAGGCATTGAAGCGAGGGACAAAGAGACTTAGAAAGCTATAAATACTATAAGAGTTCAACATTTAAGGGGTTGGTTCATTTATCTTCTCTCTCACAAGAATTCATACTTCACCTATACATTTCCAAAAACATTTACTGACTTAATCTTCGGGGGATTGATGGCCAAACTCCAATAGATTGACCTCGGTTTGATACTTTTGTATGTGATTCTCAAGAAGTCTTCTCTATTGGCCTATTCAATCTCAATCGAATTAGTTTTTGTGCTCAATTAGTGTTTCCTTGTAATAAAAATTCACCCCTACATTAATTATAGCATATTCCCATTTCTTTTCATTTAAACACATAAAATGACCTGGCCGTATTGTCAGCATGACATGAGGATGTTGTAATTTGAACTGCGGATGGCTCATCTCACATATCTTTCATATTCTGTTCCTGCATGGATAACATTGACTGGACCCTTCAACCCAATCAGTAAAATAGTATACTTACTCGGCAAAGAAAGACAAAACTGTGTTCTACGTGTTTATAGATTCACATAAAGCCAGCTATCATTATTGATGAATGGCTTCAAATGAAATTTTGACTTGTTGCTACTTGCTATCAAATAAAAGAATGGTTTCTGATTTCTTTATTTAAAATAAAACGACTTTAAGTCATAAGTTTTGCAAAGTTGGATTTGTTTGTGGCAATGAACATTGTCATTAATTACCTTCTAGAAGCTAGTTAACCAAGTATGTTAACTCCACATCAATTACAAACTGGTTGATTAACAAATTTAATGTTCGTGGGTGTGCCTAAAACTTCCGATTAAGCAACCAACGTCACTCATAGCATAATATAAAAATTCATAACAGAAAACAAAGAGATCTCAATTTTATTTAGATCGATTAAGCTGTTGGGCACTTTATAAAATCATATATTTAAAGTGGAATATTGTAACCTTTCAAAATTGAACTCTGATCAAATCATGCACCCGAAAACTAGTTCAAACTTCAAAGCAATCTGTGTTCAAACTTCAAAGACAATCATGACTCATGAGTGCATATTCTGAAATTATAGCAAATTTAGCATATTTGTGGTACTCCCATCCGATAATATCTTCTCATTTGTTTAAAGAGAGTTCCCTTCAATTTGACAGCAAATTAATCAAAATCACGTATGGATCAAGCAAGATATCACAAAATCAAGAAAACTAACTCAGCACATAACTATTTTTTACCAAGTGCTGGAAAAAATTTGGTGTTAATCTAACCATGCAAGATCAAACTAGGGTAAAATGAAGTCGTATTTATACAAAAGGTGTTCAAGGTACCACTTTTTGTAACTCTAAAAATGGGAAGGACCTAACTATATACAACATGGTAGGTACAGAAAATTAGCATCATAATGTTTCCAATTACACCTAGTATATGTGGGCTAAACTAAGGTCGGGAGGGTTGAAAAAAGGCCTAAAAGTGGAAAGATTGAGTGGTAGTTTCCAGTCTCAAGGTTTTAAAATCACTTGAGATACCAAATTTGTATGCGGATATGCCACAAGCTGTATGAAGGTGATCTAGAAAGAAACCACTTTTTGAAACTAATAAAGGAAAATCTCTATAAATTGGTTGAGCCACTTTCCTCAAGAGATGTCTAGATCATTAAACAAAATAGCATGTGCAAGGTGGGAAGTAGCTAATAGTATGGTTGCACTCATCAAACCAATAATAACGATATCAACAATCACAATTCTCTCATCCAAACAAATGAGAGATTCGTGTAAGGGTCAACAATGGGTTGGATTGGCCCATGGATTGGGCGGGTTGGGTTGGGCCGAAGGGGAAAGCCTCTGCCCATGGTTCAACCCATGGAAAATTTCCATTGGACCTTTAGCGAATTGGGTAGATGAGTCAAGCCTAATGGGTTTTTAATAGGCTATCCAAGGGCTTTTAATATACTTTAATGGACTTATAAAATTTAATTAAAAATTATAATTATTGTTGGGGGGTGAATTTTCAAATGAGATTGGAACCATCAAGAATTTTAGGATGAGGAAACCATGATGATCCCAACCCATTGGAGTCTTTCTCGAATAGAAATAATGCAATAAAAACATATTAAAGAGAGAGAAACGATGACACAATATTTAACTTACCTATAATATAATTAATTATAATTACAAATACAATGATAGAATTGTAACTATAAAATCAATGAGAGACTTCCTCTCTTAACTCGCCTCTAGCCTCCCCCAGCTCTTTCAATTGCATTTATAGAGACCTTAAGTTGCTAGAAATTGCTGGAAAATATATAAGATATTTCTAGATAATTTAGGAAATATTTGTGGATGTTATAAGCTCTAAAGTAGAAACCAAAACATTTTTTACATCTTCTTTCATCTTAACCCTTGTTGACTTTACTTACCATTTTTCCACCCCACAATTATATCAAATGTCACTATTAAAAATACATATTTTTTTTATTATTAGAAACAATAGCTTATTTATTGAATAGGATGAATCCGACTGTACACATGAAAGTAATAGAAGCAAGGTAAGTGGGCCGTAGGCACAACTATCATCCACTAAAATCCACACATTTGGGCCTAACCTTTTCTTTTCACTTTCCCCAGGCTTTAACCTGAGAAGAGTACCATAAAAGCAACAAGCCGATTGTAGTAACCATAAAAAGCATCCATCCACTGATTAGTCTTCCCCCACATGCCAGATCCAAGTCCAAAGCAAAACCCAGATAGTTCCAAACTAATTTAATAAAATCTCCAACGGTCAAAAAAATAGGTGCCTACTTGTGATTGATTTACCCCATGACATTGCAACAAGAAAGTGTATTGCAGAAAGTAGGTGCCTAGCTACTTCAGAAGTACTTGTATTCGAATATGGTCAATGTGAAAATATAGGGCATGCATGGCAAAGTGGAGTCTTGGAATTACTCTCAGTGTACTTAATTTTTATTCTTTCTCTTTCTCTCTGTCTTCTCCATTTGTTTCAATAAGTTTATTACTCTAAGGGGGAAAAAGAACTAGAATTTTGGAGTTAATTACAACCTTTAAGATGGATTGACCACTTAAAGAAATAAAAATCTGGTGATTCCTTTTCTTTTGTGAATTACCTTAACCATGTTTTCTAAAGAAACTTTGAACTTAATTACACTCTTAAGCCCTCTTATAGGGTTCCTTAAATAGTAATTAGCTTCTTAAATGAATTTTAATTTCAGAATGGATTCGGTGACTGGGTCTTTTTGTAAATATATATATATATAGTGGAGCATTGTTATTTGAATTAGTCTTAATTCTTGGAACTGGACATTGGTCTGTTTTTGCTTGCTTGTAAACACACAGTTCATTATTGTGTGAGTAAACACCCCATTTTGCACCTAACTGACAATCCAAATCCCAGAATCACGGCTTCCCCCGATGAAGACAATGAGCCTCAAATCCCATTTATACTTGACTGATGATAACCTGACCTCAAACAAAGTTTGGAGAAGATGTTTGCTCCACACAACTCATTCAGTAATTCATCCGATACAGGAATTTGATATTTATCCTTGATTTTCTTTTTGTTCAAAGCCTTATAATCCACACACATTTGCCAACTAACATCTGCCTTTCTAACTAGCAAAATAGGAAAGGAGAATAGACTCTGACTAGCTCTAATGGACCTTACATCCAGTAATTCTTTCACAATTGTTTCAGTTTCCTGTTTTTGATAATATAGCCTATATAAGTACCTGTGAGGTCTCTCACAAATGAGTTGTGCACCATCGTTCAAATTGATATTGTATTCATGTTTTCCTTGGGAAGGCAGACCAATAGGAGATTCAAATACGTTATCATACTCAAGGAGCTTGTTGATCTCCTCCACATGCTGTTTTTGACCTTCATGAAGATTTGGAGGACCTACCCCTTCTATACTGTAGATGTAAAGAACTTGTGCCCTAATTAAAAAGTGGAGGATTTCGGCTTCAGATCTTGTAGCAAGACCAAGCTGTGCATTAGAAACAGTCTTGGTTGGGGTCATGCACTAGTGGTTTGCCTTAGCCTTGTAAGAGCTTCCATGGGATCACCATATGTCGTGGTCCCAAATTTAACTTGCAAGGCTCTTACAAATGCATCCAAGCTAGTAAATGCCAGATTCCTCTGCATCCTGGAACCAGACCAAAGCCTCTTCTTCCGAGGATGCCATAAGGATCTTTTGATGTGTTTAGAAAATTAATAACTGGTTGGCCTTATTAATTCAAGTAGAAAATTGTTAGTAATATGCAAATTATACAGTCTGGCCTCTCTCTCTCTCTCATATATAGCCAGCCAGACATGTACATGTAAAAAAATTTCTTTCTTCTTCTTCTTTTTGATTTGATTGCCAACTATTGTGTCTCCCTCCTATTTAAATGCTTGATAATTAATGATTTAGAGGAAATAAATACGCACTAGTTAAGTTAACTGATATATATGAATATCAAATAAATTTGTAATTATGATATACACAAGTGTTAACCTTTTTTAACTAATAAATCTCTTGAAAATCAACTTTTTAAAAAGTTGTAACTTCACATAAGACCATGACAAAAACAGAAGCTAGCTAGAAGCTACCAAGAGGATAAGACGAATAGATTCCATTCCTATTGCATAAGTGAAAGCAACAAATCAAGATTGGGTGCAAAACTTAAAACGTAGTATTGTAACTAAAGTATTGTTTTCCAAGGCCAAAGTACAATACTTTTTTAGGAACTAGATTAACTTTTCATCTAGGTCATCTAATGAAAAAATAAATATATGATCCGATAACTTGCAACTTTTCCTCTCGTCCGTCCAACATAATTATTAGGTGTAATACTTAAACCCGATCTTGATCAAAAAGCAATTACGTACGTGTAGCAATCAAAGCAATGGAGAGGGAATTTGTGATGCATGTGAAGGTGATGCAATGGAAAAATGGGAAAATTATTTTTATTTTTGGAGTAAATTGATGTATTAAACTATTAATATAATGACGTGGTACTTCTTCCTCTCACATAAATAATGGATTCCATCATAAAATTAGTTAATATGATCTACCATTTATGTGAGAGGAAGAAATTAAATACCACATTGTTGTATTCCAAGAGTACGAAATAATAACTCTTCAAATTACATTTATGTGAGTTAAGACATACACTAAATTGAGTTCAAGAAATACTAGAACTTATCACTTGCCAGTCCAAATAACTCAACCAAGGGCACAACTTTTTGGCATTTGGCGGTCCCATGCCATTGGTGAATAATCATAATATGAAAATTTTTGCTTTTTTGAAACTTGCATTGTACTTTTTGTATTGAAGATAATATAATAAATCAATGGATTCATGTGATAATTCAATGAATCAAAGGATTCATGTATGATTTAATGAGTATAAATCAAGTATATGAATCATGTTTCCTTGATTTATGTGTGATTTAATGAATATTTCTAACTATGTAACCTATATAAAAAGCATATAATTCTATTGTAAAAAATATAGAAATCATGATATCATATGTAAAAATATATATATATATATATTTATATATATATATATATATATATATATATATATATATATATATATATCATAATAATTTATAGTTTTGAAGTATTTTACGTGTAGATGTATGCTCACATAACCGAACCACGTAGTTACTCTTGCTCTTACTTTATTCTTATATTCTTTTATTAACATTTGCATTCTAGTTTTCTTGAGCTTGATGATCAGCTACCAAGTCAATCAGTTATCACTGACTTAGTATAAATCTCGAGAAGTAATATGCTAAGTGCTAACTTTCTTCGCTATCATTGGTGCTTGACCTGATGGACTTCAGTGTGCATGCTTGAGCACATGGAGTGGGTCGATCATCTACGGCCCATCAGCTAGAAGTGCTCACCTACTACTCTTAGTAATTATAAAAAGATGATCCCATCAGCTAGAAGTGCTCACCTACTAATCTTAGTAATTATATAAAAAAAATAAATAAAAGAAATAATAAAAAAAAAAGGTATAAATCTTAGAAATGTGTTCACATTTCCTCTCTCTCTCACATACAGACACAGCTAGCTGTATTGTCAACACGACGTGAGGATAATGTAATTTGGATTGTGTATGGCCCATCTTTCATATCTTCCATATTAGGTTCCTGCATGGATCTTAATTTTAATCAGTACACCTATAAGGACATTATTTTAGGATAAATTATATTTTTGATCCCTAAAATTTGACCTAAGTCCAATTATTCAAATTTCAAAAAGTTTGGAGTCGGTCCCTTATTTCAATAAAGGAATAATTTTAATCTTGAAATTCGTGGTACGTTCAATTTTGGTCCCTTAAATATGAGATTTGTTCAATTTTTAGTCCCTTAAATATATGATTAGTTCAATTTGGCCTCTTAAAAATGGGATGCCTATCTCTGTTTTAAAATTAAGGCACTAAAATCGAATAGACCCCATATTTGTGGAATCAAAAATGCAATTTACCCATAATTTTATTATGTTTTTTTATGTAATAATTAAATAAATTATTAGCATATATTTTCACAATTCTCACATAGCATCCTAAAGGACTTATAGTTTCACATGAAATGATTTTAATGTTTAGATAGGTTTTAGTCACAATTGATGTGAATATTTGTTACTTTTAATTAATAAAGACTTATTGAGGTTATGAATTGAAACAATTTAAATAAATTCTTGGTTTAAATTAAAAACTTCTTAAAATGTAAGGTTTGATTTGAAACTACCACAAACTATAGGGAAATAATACATTTATCTAAGTCTTTAATTAAAGGAGTCACTTGGCTCAAAAGAAAGATACTTGATGTAACTATTAATTATGACTTCTAGAAGCTAGCTTTTATTATATAATATATGATATTAGATTTTTCTAATTCTTTGGTTGGAAAGATGAGGACACTACAAATAATAATAATGTTTATATATATAAAGGCATGCAAATATGTCCAATCATTATAGCAACACATACACATATAATCATGAAGAAGCATTCATCATAACATAGCCCATGATATGAATAAGTGCTCCGATATCAACAGTAAAATTTTAATATTGCAATAACTATACAAACGGCAATTGTCTTATTTATCATTATAAGTATGCCTATATACATAACAAGAGAGTCGAGAACGAAGATTCAAATAGTAGTTATCTCATAAAGGAGACCAACAATACCACTAAACAGTCTAAACTATTAAGACTGTCTTCACCTTATATTCCAACCAATATAGTAATTTATGAACACAATAATAATTATATACATGCCCACATTGAGTTAAAATCCAACAATTCAACGTTCAAATCCACACAAATGAGCCATGCCAATTAGACAATTTCAGCAATCTGAATGCCATCCTCTTGATCTTGTTTCTTTGTGCCACCAAACAAAGTAAACTTGTTGAATGCTTGAGAAGCTGATTGTCGAAATTGGGATTGATAAATCTTTTGGAACAAATTGCATGATGTGTTAAGTACCAGATTAGCTGCGTAACAAAGGAGCTCATAAATTTGTTTGTAGTAGCGACGAATAAGCTCTACAAGGATTCCACATAAATTGATCATGACCAGCCTTAAGGGATCGACTAGGATTGACGCAAGCAGCTCACATGCAAGAATTGCACAAATGACACAAACAAACTTCAACATGGGTAGGTAGTCTGCGTTTTGAGGTCCTAGTTTTATTCCCAAAAATGCAGTGCCGTAGATAATTACTGCCATAACAAAGAAAGCCATGACTGCATCATATTCCCTTGGTGGAGAAATGCCCAAGCCTCGTAAGTGTAGTCCAAGGACGCCAAGTAAGATCGTGATGAGAAAGTTAAGAGGCTCATGGAATGATGTGGAGGAATGGACTTCTTTCTCACTTGCACAATTTAAAAAAAAAAATAAATAAATAAATCAACGTAACTATTGAATGAGCATCTCCAACACTGTTATTCATTTTATCTCCACATGTAGACAATTCTTCACATGTGGATAGTCATTTTTACAACTTTACTCCAACACTGCTCTTTATTTTATCTTCATTTTTATTAAAATAATATTTTTATTATTTTATTTTAACTTTTCTTTTCTCTCTCTTCATTTTCCTTTTCTCTTTCCTCATTTTTTTTTTCTTCTTCTTCGCTGTGCAACCCCAAACCCACGGCAACCCCATGGCAACCCCACGGCAGACCCACGGCAACCCCAAACCCACGGCAACCCCACGGCAGCCCCAAAACCCAAGACCCACCTCAAACCCACCCAAACCCACGGCAACCCCACGGCAGCCCCAAAACCCAAGACCCACCTCAAACCCACCCAAACCCACGGCAACCCCAAAACCCAAGACCCACCTCAAACCCACGGCAAACCGGTGACCCACGGGATGAAGACCCAAGACCCACGGCTCCACCGGTGACCCACGGGATGAAGACCCACGCCAAACCCAAGACCCACGGCTCCACCCACCGTCAACCCAAAAGCCACCAGAAAATCCCAAGCCCGAGACGGTGAGAGAGCACACCGAAGAGAAATGGAAACCAAAACCCAAGCCAAAAGCCACCGTCACACGGCTCCACCCACCGTCAACCCGGAGAACAGGGAGAGCTACGGAGAAGAGAAGGGAGAAAAAGGTGAGGAGAGAGAAAATTTTCGGGAAAATGAGAGGAAAAGAAAGAAAAAAAACTTTATATAGGCCGGTTAAAATAAATTAAAATATTCACTGAAGGATGAACAGTGACTATTCAGAAATGAATAATCACTGTAGCATTTTAAGGATGTGGAGAACGCGCTGAAGAGTCTGTTGGAGCTCGTTTTTGAGTTTTGGCTCTTCAGATGTAGATATACATATCAGTGTTGGAGATGCTCAAGCTAAAAGCAAAACTATATTATATTATTACTTTTTTGGCTTTTAACTTTTTAAGCAATACAAAATCTAGACTAACATGCAAACAGCGGTTTAAGTGAAAATTTCAATATTACAACCATAACGTTTCCACTAAATAAAAAAATTATACCTTAACATTTGCTTTCTTTTTTAATGTCGTCTTTCTATCTATAATCTATATATCCGTTTTAATTATATAACTGTTAATTAAACAAAAAGTTAGTCTTACTCGTAAAAAATAAAATAGAAAGTTAGTCTTTCTATCCATATAACTGTTAAATGAAAAGTTGGACTTATCAAAAAAGAAAAGAAAAGTTGGCACCTAGACCACATACTCTCGCTGACCAAGATGGATGTGTCCATTGACTCCATGCTTGATTTTTTTTTTTAATTTCAATATTTAATTTGTTAATTTTGAAGTTATAACTCTTAATTCGATACTTTTTAAAATTTTAGAATTTAATTTTTTATCTTTAAAATTACAGTATAAGATTTAATTTGCTATACCCTTAAATTATGAGATTTAAAATGTAATTTAGACACAAGAAAGCAGAAACTCACTGATTTATGATTAAAAAAATTCATTATATAGAAAAAATACCATAGACTCAATTTCGAATAGTATCACACCTAGAACATCAGATTACGTCATGGTTGATTATCAAAAATTCAATACATTACGTCACGGTTGGACTCACCATTACATTTCAAATGGCTTGGTGATCATGTGCTATTCCTCCCTTTTTTTGACCGACGTGACTTAAGACTTTGAACAAAAAGACTTTAATATGTTGATCTAAAAAAACAAAGCCTTTAACGTGAAATTATTGTTAATATTTCAAAGCCAACCATAACCAACAAAAAAAATTAATGGGATTAACAATTTTTTTGGATGTTTAAATTTTAATAATTAACTCCTTAAATATAATATTTTTGACATAGAATATTCTATTAAAATTTTCACATTAAATCCTAACAGAATCAATCCAGTGTCCTTGTCCATATCTTAAATGATATTACACACCTTCATTGATCAAAATAGCTGTAGTCAAAATAGACAATAATTAAGTTGCTTATAAAATTTAACTCGACTTTAACAAAATAGCTAAAGTGAAGTGACGAATTTTCATAGCTCATAGGGTGAACCGTGTGATACAAAATAAACAAATATTGAAAAAGGCAGAATATCCAATAAATATTGATGCTACTCCTAGTGATTAATTTACAAAAACAAAGCCCATGACGAAATGAAATACAGACAGGGACTAAATTGATCCATATATATGGTATAGTCTAAAAATAATAATTGTTAAAAAAAAAGACTTACGTACATGAGAAATTAAGGTGGTATTTGTAAAAACCCTTAAAACATGATAAAGAAAAGAGACGAAAAACATGTTTAACACTTAACAAGCAAGTATATATATATATATGCAACACAGACTAGCTAGGGCTTTCTCCTTTTCTCAATCCCCCACGATCCCATCCCATCACGTAATTCTCTCAATACATTTTCGTAATATATACTCTCTCTGACTAGTGACTAGTGACCAGTGACTACACAACACTCCAGCTCCAGCTTTATCGGATGTAACCTTTGTTTTTTTGTGCTAAATATAACTGATTGTATTCAAGAAGCAAAAAAAGAAAGAGATGGAAGAATTATCGCCATAATCCCCACCTACAAAAGGGAAACAATGTTCTAGGGTGGAAGAAATAAGAATCATTCTAGTCAAATTATAATAGAAATAGAGGAATTAGCAACCTTGGCGCGGTACATAATTACATATATATATATATAGTAACTACATTTAGCAATATATATATATATATATATATATAATTCCTACTAAGTAGCTAGTGTTTCAGTTCAGTAACAAGAAAATAATATAGATACCTCCCATCGTTGCGCTTTGCTATGTTTGTTTTCTTTTTCTTCCGAAGTCCTTGTGAGACTGATCTACGTTTCCCAACAGGATAACCAAGACCTCTCTCTTCTTTGATCATCTCCATTCTGCTTCTTCGATCACGAGTACTATCTTTCTTTTCTTTTTTGTTACTAAATCGATCACGAGTACCATCAATGCTATATCTGTATATATATATATATATATCCCAAACATTTGGAACTGACTACTGACTACTAACTATTGACTACTAGACGTACGATATATCTCCACCAAATGCCTTGAAATAAATAACTCTTTGGAGGGTCCCAAACCATTGAATTTAAAATTGTACGGAAACGCGAATAAATGGAAATTCTCTACGTACTAGACCAACCATATACTTGTAAGTGGATAATGTATGATTCTTTTCCCACCACAAATCACTATATATTCATAAATCATTGCTTTATTTTAATTTAGTTAATAACTTCTAGAATCTACTAGACCGTGTAAAGAACTTGAGTAAGGTCAAGCCTGTATGAAGTGATCTACGTCTCCCAACCGGATAATCAAGATTTCTCTCAATCATCTTTCATCTTCATGCTTGCTTTTTTGATAATCTCAATTATTATTATACTGTGAAAAATATCAAATGGTTTATGTTCAAAGACCAGTATCATGGTCAGATGATCGATTCCATCACGACTGTGACACATTTTTCATATAAAATAACACTTATATTTGTAATTTTTGCTATCGATTGTGATATAGAATTAAATTTGTGTTTAAAGGCTTATTCTATATTGAAAAATTATAAACCCTTTGGGCTGGGGTTGTGTCATGCAGAAAACTGGTTGTATTTTTCTTATTTCTTTAATAATAAGAAATGACACAAATACTAACAAATAAATTAATAAAATAAACCTATAAAAAGTATCAAATGATTTATAAAGTGACACTTGTGTGGCACATATATATGATTCAAAATGGAATCAAAGGATTGTAATTTTTATTTTATTAAAGTAAAATGAGATATGATGAGATGTACTGGATCATAACTCGTAGAATCATAACTCGTAGAAGTTATTTTTCAATACAGAAAACACTATTTCTAAAAGATTAGGAATTATTCCGAAAAATCATAATACTCTACAATAGTGTCAATCCAAATGAAGAGTTATGAGTCATTGTTTATAAATTAAAAGGCGCTTGAATCATAATCAAATACACAACGAGAATTCTCTGAAAATGAAATTTCAGATTTTATTGTTTACTATTGACGACTTTGTTATATTTTTGGAGGTAAATTAGTTTCTCTTAACCCACCAGCAGAGTAAGGGCAATTATCACCAAAAATAAAAAGTTGCATTAATTTTTCTGATTATTCTCAACCCGGATCATCTAGGATCAAGTGGTACATTTCCCATTTGAAAATCCACTGGACCCCGACTCTATTATTTATTAAAAAGAAAAAACTAATATATGATATAATGATAACCATTTTGTTAGTACAACTTTTGACTACAAGGAGCCAGACGGTCTGTCTAGGATAATATGATAATAAAAATTTAAATTGTAGGCAGAAAATCTATGATATCCACATGCCCTTTTGAAACAACAATTTGGCAAGGTCCCACCATTGAAGGGAAGGGTTTCTAGTTCTCTAGAACTTGTGCTTCATTCTAGGCCAGTCCAAAAATAACTCGACCAAGGGCACAACTCATCGGCGTTTAATGGTCCCATACCATTGACAAATAATCATAATATGATTCGTCAAAGATTTCGCTTTTCGGAAACTTGCATTCTAGTTTGATCAACGGCTACGAAGCCAATCAGCTATTATTAACTTCGTATAAATTTCGAGAAGCAATATGCTAACCTTCTTCTCTATCATTGGTGCTTGACCCTGACGACAGTAGTGTGCATGCCTGACCAGATGGACTGAGTCGATCATCTGGGGTCCATCAGCTAGATAGCTAGTTAGCTACCGTAGTGTGAATGACTAGATGGAGTGGGTCCATCATCTAGAAAGTGCAATGTGCCTGACCCATTGGGTCCATGTGGAAGTTTTTGACTCTTAGAGTATCTTGATAGATTATTCTGTTGTGTGTTGGGTCTTATGCTCACCTTTCACATGCTAATGGACTCAATTTTTCACCAAACATGTATTAACTCATCCTTTAAAATTATGTAACCAGAGGGAGAAAAATTATAAACAAATCAATGTTCATATCTTACTTACATGTGTTCGGGTACGGAGCAAAATTGTAACAAAACCAGAAATATGAAATAATGAGATTAAGACAGCTCGGTTGTTTCCCTATTCAAGGATTTTTATCTCAGCCGATGATGTTATGGAGAGAAGAGATTGTTTACTCACGGTATATCTGATTTACATTTGAGAGGGCAAATGTTCAAAAAGTGACTAGCATTAATGGCACAATAAATGTTTAAAGCAGAGAAACAGATTGCTTTATTGACATTGATGACTGCAGGACAAAATCTAAGGTGTTAGAAGATCGGAAACTCCCATAAGTGCATCACATCCCTTCCACCTTGAGGATTATAGTCGTGATTCGTGAATTTAGAGCCTCAAGAGCTTGGCATTGAAGCGAGGGACAAAGAGAATTAGAAAGCTATAAATACTGTAAGAGTTCAACATTTAAGGGGTTGGTTAATTTATCTTCTCTCTCACAAGAATTCATACATCACCTATATATTTCCAAAATCATTTACTGACTTAATCTTCGGGGGATTGATGGCCAAGCCCCAATAGATTGACCACGGTCCGACACTTTTGTATATAATTCTCAAGAAGACTTCTCTATTGGCCTATTCAATCTCAATCGAATTAGTTTTTATGCTCAGTTAGTGTTTCCTTGTTATAAAAATTTTCTTTAAAATGACACAAATACTAACAAATAAATTAATAAAATAAACCTATAGAAAGTATCAACTGATTTATAAAGTGACACTTGTGTGGCACTTATATATGATTCAAAATGGAATCAATGGATTGTGATTTTTATTTTATTAAAATAAAATGAGATATGATGAGATGCACTGGATCATAACTCGTAAAAGTTACTTTTTGATACAGATAAAACTATTTCTAAAAGATTAGGAATTATTCCGAAAAATCATAATACTCTACAATAGTGTCAATCCAAATGAAGAGTTATAAGTCATTGTTTATAAATTAAAAGGTGCTTGAATCATCATCAAATACATAATGAGAATTCTCTTAAAATGAAATTTCAGATTTTGTTGTTTACTATTAATGACTTTGTTATATTTTAGAAGTGAATTAATTTCTCTTAACCCACCAGTAGAGTGAGGGTGATTATCACCAAAAATAAAAAAAAATAAAACGTTGCATTAATTTTTCTGATTATTCTCAACCCGGATCAATTAGGATCAAGTGGCATGGTAGATTTCCTATTTGAAAATCCACTGGACCCCACCCGACTCGTCTTATTTTTGCTTTGGTGATTTCTTATCCAGATGAGAACCTTTCCCTTTCTTTGTCCATGTTTTTCTATTATTTATTAAAAAAAAAAACTAATATCTGATATAATGATACGTACTTATATATATAAAAAAAAAGATATAATGATAAGTTGATAACCATTTTGTTAGTACAACTTTTGACTACAAGGAACCAGATGGTCTGTCTAGGATAATAACAATTTAAATGGTTGGCAGAAGGAAATCTATGGCAGAAGGAAATCTATGATATCCACATGCATTTTTGAAACACAATTTGGCAGGTCCCACCATTGAATTTAAATGTTAAGAAACGTGATGCAGTGAAGTGAAGGATTTCTATTTCTCTAGAACTTGTGCTTCATTCTAGGCCACAACTCGATGCAAGGCCACAACTCATTGGCGTTTGGTGGTCCCATGCCATTGACGAATATTCATAATATGATTCGTCAAAGATTCCGCTTTTCTGAAACTTGCATTGTAAGTTTGATCAATCTCAATCGAATTAGTTTTTGTGCTCAGTTAGTGTTTCCTTGTAATAAAAATTCACCCCTACATTAATTATAGCATGTTCCCATTTCTTTTCATTTAAACACATAAAATGACCAGGCCGTATTGTCGGCATGACATGAGGATGTTGTAATATGGACTGCGGATTTCCCATCTTTCATATCTATTCATATTTGGTTCCTGCATGGATAATATTGACTGGACCCTTCAACTCAATCAGTAAAATAGTATACTTACTCGGCAAAGAAAGACAAAACTGTGTTCTACGTGTTTATAGATTCACATAAAGCCAGCTATCATTATTGATGAATGGCTTCAAATGAAATTTTGACTTGTTGCTACTTGCTATCAAATAAAAGAATGGTTTCTGATTTCTTTATTTAAAATAAAACGACTTTAAGTCATAAGTTTTGCAAAGTTGGATTTGTTTGTGGCAATGAACATTGTCATTAATTACCTTCTAGAAGCTAGTTAACCAAGTATGTTAACTCCACATCAATTACAAACTGGTTGATTAACAAATTTAATGTTCGTGGGTGTGCCTAAAACTTCCGATTAAGCAACCAACGTCACTCATAGCATAATATAAAAATTCATAACAGAAAACAAAGAGATCTCAATTTTATTTAGATCGATTAAGCTGTTGGGCACTTTATAAAATCATATATTTAAAGTGGAATATTGTAACCTTTCAAAATTGAACTCTGATCAAATCATGCACCCGAAAACTAGTTCAAACTTCAAAGCAATCTGTGTTCAAACTTCAAAGACAATCATGACTCATGAGTGCATATTCTGAAATTATAGCAAATTTAGCAAATTAGTGGTACTCCCATCCGATAATATCTTGTCATTTGTTTAAAGAGAATTCCCTTCATTTAGACAGCTCATTAATTAATCATAATCACATATGGACCAAGCAAGATATCACAAAATCTAGAAAACTAACTCAACACATAACTATTTTTAACCAAGACTATGTTGGAAAAAATTTGGTGTTAATCTAACCATGCAAAATCAAACTAGGGTAAAATGAAGTCGTATTTATCGAAAAAGTGTTCAAGGTACCACTTTCTCATGCTTTTAACTCTCAAAATGGGAAAGACCCAACTACAACATGGTAGGTACAGAAAATTAGCATCATTAATGTTTCCAATTACACCTAGTATATGTGGGCTAAACCAAGGCCAAGAGGGTTGAAAAAAGGCCTGAAAGTGGAAAGATTGAGTGATAGTTTCCGAACTAATAAAGGAAAATCTCTATAAATTGGTTGAGCCGCTTTCCTCAAGAGATGTCTAGATCATTAAACAAAATAGCATGTGCAAGGTGGGAAGTAGCTAATAGTATGGTTGCACTCATCAAATCAATAATAATGATATCAACTAGCACAATTCTCTCATCCAAGCAAATGAGAGATTCGTGTAAGGGTCAACAATGGGCCGGATTGGCAAATTTTCGAATGAGATTGGAACCGCATCAAGAATTTTAGGGTGACAAAATCATGATGATCCCAGCCCATTGGAGTCTTTTTCGGAAGGAAATAATGCAGTAAGAACATATTAAAGAGAGAGAAACGATGACATAGTGTTTAACTCACCTATAATATAATTCATTATAATTACAAATACAATGATAGAACAATCAGAGAATTCCTCTCCTACTCACCTCTAGCCTCCCCCCAGCTCTTTCAATTTCATTTATAGAGTCCTTAAGTTGCTGGAAATTGTTGGGATATATATAAGATATTTCTAAATATTTTAGGAGATATTTGTCAGTGTTATAAAGTGTAAAGTAGAAACCAAAACAATTTTTTACCTCTTCTTTCATCTTAACCAAGTACAAACATCAAAGTGAACTACTAAAAATACATATTTTTATATTATTAGAAACAATAGCTTATTTATTCAATAGGATAAATCGGACTGTACATATGAAGTAATAGAAGCAAAGTAAGTGGGCAGTAGGCACAACTATCATCCACTAAAATCCACACATTTGGGCCTAACCTTTTCTTTTCACTTTCCCCAGGCTTAACCTGAGAAGAGTATCACAAAAGCAACAAGCCAATTGTAGTGACCATAAAAAGCATCCATCCACAGATTAGTCTTCCCCCACATGCCAGATCCAAGTCCAAAGCAAAACCCAGATAGTTCCAAACTAATTTAATAAAATCTCCAACGGTCAAAAAAATAGCTGAAACTGAAACCCCACTTAACAAGTATTTGAAATAGTGTTGTGAACTTGTGATTGATTTACCCCCATGACATTGCAACAAGAAGTGTATTGCAGAAAGTAGGTGCATGCCTACTGCAGAAGTAATTGTATTGGAATATGGTCAATGTGAAAATATAGGGCATGGTAATATGGATTCTTGTAATTACTCACAGTGTACTTAATTTTTCTTCTTTCTCTTTCTCTCTTTGTCTTCTCCATTTGTTTTAATAAGTTCATTACTCTAAAGGGGAAAAAAAGAATAAGAATTTTGGAGTTACTTACAAACTTTTAAGAAATAAAAATCTGGTGATGCTATTTCTAAAGAAACTGTGAACTTATTATTGCACTTAAGCTCCCCTTATATAGTGTTCCTTATAGTAATTACTTCATCCCCTTATAGAAAAATTGTTATTAGATGCAACATTTTCTTTTTTAATTTGGTCTTCCCTCTTTTCTATCATTGTTTGTGTGACTGTGTGCTGATTCATCTGTGCTCATAATGCTGTTGTCTGCCAACAGATGTGTGGTTTGCCAGATGAGGTATAAAAGAGGTGACCGGCAAATAAAATTGCCTTGCAAGCATGTTTACCATAGCGAATGCATCACCAAATGGCTTAGCATTAACAAGGTCAGTTAATGCTTTTGTTAAATCAGAACTTGTTCAGAACTCTATACCTGTGTTATTTATGCCTATATCTTTACCTTTACCTTACTGTGTTTCTGTTAGGTATGCCCAATTTGCAACACTGAGGTATTTGGCTAGGAATCAAGGTCTAAAGCATCAAGTGGCAAGAACAATGGAAGGAATCCAGTGTTCTCAGACTCCAATTTTCATTTTTGCCCCCTTATTATTATTATTTTCTTTTTGTTACAACTTGGGCAGTTGGGATAGTGAAGAACTATAGTGGCATCCTCTCTTTTTTATACAGGCTTTGTTCAGTAGAAGAAGAAAAAAATCGTATAATTTAGCTTCTTAAATGAATTTCAATTTTTAGAAAGGATTCTGTAGCTGGGCTTTCTGTAAATATATAGTGGAGGATTGTTATTTGAATTAATCCTAGTATTTGGAACTGTACATTGGTCTGTTTTTGCTTGCTTGTAAACACGCAGATTGCATGGAGGTTGAGATTTGAGAATCAAAAATCACATAAAACAAATGAGGACAGTATAACGAATCAGAGATTGCACATGTTATAGTGGATATGAGGGAGGCTTCAGCTTATCTATTGTTAAAGATATATCAGGCTCATTCTTAGTCAAGGCCCAAGTTTTATATTTAACATCTATAAATTATGTGCTTAGTCCAATTGGTTGTCAAGTGTGGGCCAATAGTCTATTTGGTTAGAAGGAAATAGGTGAGGAAAGGAGCGGTGGAGAAGGAAAAGGCTTGAGAAAAAGGAATATTGCCACTTTGTTTTGATAAAAATGGGGCATTGGGAGAAAATGGCAAGAAAATATTTTATCCCGTAGGGTCATGAGAGAGAGATCTAGAATTCCATATGAACTGAATGTGAGCAACAACCAAAAAAAAAAAAACATTAAGGGACTGGCCTAGTTTTTGCTTCAGATTGTACGGATTAACCATAAGTTGGTGTTCCCTAGAGCCATCTGGAGAGGAATTTGCTTAGCGAGCATTTCCCAAGTAGTTTTAGGCTTTTAGCATTATCACAGCTGTTGAATAGAGCTGAGATGGAAGGAATGGTAGCATTATATATGCAGCCATGCTATTATCTGATGATGAATGCGATCCCAAATTCCCAATCAATGAGGCGGGTGAGGATGGTTTGATCAGTCTCAAATGTTCCTTCGTGGGTTTCTTGACTACCCCAGTGACATAGAGCCAAAGCTTACTACCTTTAAGAAAGTTTCACATTGATTGAGATTACAAAAAAAAATTTGGACACCTCAAATGTGGAAACAGACCAAAAATATGAAATCAACATGAAAAATTGAGTAAGAAACTCCTTATCAAACTTGGTCACCGGCCAAGTCAACAGTAAGAACCAATGTAGGTGCTGAATGGCATATGAAAATAAAAGCACCATTAAAATAGCGACTCCCCCTAAATGAGAAATCTTCCAGGAATCCTGCTATGAGGATGTCATTAGAATTTAATGTGACGAAATCCTTTGCTATGAAACAAGGTAAAATTACCAATTCATATAAAGAAAGAAATAATATTTTCATATTAAAAATACGAAGAAAAAAGGAAAGGAATAATATTTCATTAAAAGAAATACTCATATTAAAGGTAGCAACCAAAAAGGATCTTTGTACATTTTTGAATACGAGGTTACTTTATTAAATTTGGCTTCAGTGCATTGGACCAGAAATGATATTGATACGTGTTCTTTTTTCATCACGTGTCGCAATTGTATCCGGCACAATACACTAGACCGTCACCCTTCTCCATTATTGTTCACTTCTAGAGTGTGGAGTGACAAGTGCACCACAACAACATCTGACCCATCAAAACAGTTATCCACAAAACAATATAGGTTAAATTATTGTTTTCGTCCCTAAACTATACATGAGTTTCGTTCAACTTTGAAAAGTTCATTTTTGAACTATACATGGTTACTGCATCAACACCGCTGCCAAGGCAACGTCGGAACCATTGTCATTGTTGGTTCGTTTCGCAGAGAGAGCTTTAGAGAGCAGGTGGTGGTCTTGAAAGCGAGATTTGAATGTGGAGGCGTCGCTTACCAGATCTGGATCTGAATGTCTTGATATGGATTGAGGTCGGAGCCAAATCAAACCCATCACCAATGATTGAGTGAGATCCCAAATCTTGCTGTCCCAAACCTAAGTCAGAACCATTTGCCATAGTAGTAGTGTCATTATATCCAATGCTTGGAAAGGGATTGATGGCTATTGATGAGGAACCCAAATCATACCCCATTATTATAAAATGTTAAGAGTCAAATCTCAAATTTGAGCCCCACAAACCTAATTCAAACCAATTGTTTCTTGTGTCTAGTGGAAGTGCTGAATCATATGGCAAAAGAAGGTTCTCATGTCATTAGAGACCAAAGTAGGCCAAACTTCTCCAACGGTGGAGTCAGATTATCCAAACACAAGTGGAAGTGCTGAATCATATGGCCAAAGTAGTTCCCATTTTTATATTGTATTGGTGGATTGAATCGTTGTTAATGGTGGCTTGCTTTGGATTTGAATTTGAATTTGGTTCAATCCCTCGTCTGCAGATTTGGTTGTGGTTGGAGGTCTGCAGAGAGAAGGGAGGCGATGAAGGAGAGATATGGGCTTTCAGATGGCAGGGCGACAGGGACGTGGGTAGTGGTGCGCCGACGTTGGGCTGGTGGTTCTGAAAGTAGACAAACAAAGTGGAAGCTTCTTCTGTCATGCGCTCCAATATTGTAAAGAAAAAAAACTCGACTAAAGGTCGCAATCGAATTATTAAAATAAGGATTTTTTAAGCCGTCATTGTGAAGAAAAAAAAACACTCGATTTTGGCCTCTTAAATGTTAGATTGGTTCAATTTTAGTGCTTTAAATATGTGGTTACTTCAATTTGGTGTCTAAAAAATGGAATGCCTTAGTATCTCGTTAATCATGTAAACGGAAAATAGATTAAGGGACCAAAGAGTTTAATTCTTAGATTAGGACCCAAATTGAATGTTTTAAAATTAAGGCACCAAAATCAAATAGTTTGAGGAATAAAAAATGCAATTTACCCTTAATTTTGTTATGATTTTTTATGCAATAATTAAATAAATATTTATTATATAATTTCAAAATTTTCATATAGCATCCTGATGAAATGCTTTTAGTGTTTAGAAGTTTAGATAGGTTTTAGTCACGATTTATGTGAATTTTTGTTCATTAATAAAGACTTATTGAGGTTATGAATTGAAACAATTTAATAAAAAAAAAATCATGGTTTAAATTAAAAACTCTTCCAAATTTAAGATTTAATTTGAGACTACCACAAACTATAGGGGAATAATGCAATTTATCTAAGTCTTTAATTACATGAGTCATTTGCCTCAAAGAGAAGATATTTGGTGTAACCGCGACATCTAGAATCTAACTTTTACTATGTTATATATGATATGAGATTATTTACAAACGGCATTTGCCTTATTTATAATCTATATCTACAACAAGTGAGGCAGGAAAGAGGATTCGAATCCTGCCATCATGGTTCTCCTTATAAAGGAAACTAGATAATACCACTAAGTTATAAGGCTATCTTAATATTATATTCCAAACAATATAGTAATTTATGAACACAATAATAATAATATTATGCCCACATTTTGTTAAAACTCCAACAATTCACCGTTGCTAATCCACACAAATTGGCCAATTAGACAATATCTGCAATCTGACCACCATCGTCTTGATCTTGTTTGCCACCAAGCAAAGTAAACATGTTGAATGCTTGGGAAGCAGATTGTCGAAATTGGGATTGATAAATCTTTTGAAACAAATCAAATGTAATATTATGTACCAGATTAGCTGCAGGTGTATAGAGGAGCTCATAAATTTGTTTGTACCAGCGACGAATAAGCTCTACGAGGATTCCACATAAATTGATCATGGCCAGCCTTAAGGGATCGAATAGGATTGATGCAAGCAGCTCACATGCAAAAATTGCACAAATGACACATAGAAACTTTAATATGGGGAGATAGTCTGCGTTTTGAGGTCCTAATTTTATCCCCAAAAATGCAGTGACGTAGATAACTACCGCCATTATAAAGAATGGCATTGTAACATGTTCCATGAGTGGAGGGATGCCCAAGCCTCGTAAGTGTAGTCCAATGAAACCAAGTAAGATCGTGATGAGAAAGCTGAGAGGCTCATGGAATGCCGTGGAAGAATAGACTTCTTTCTCACTTGCACAATCACAAAATAAAAAAATAATTAATTATTAATTAATTAATTTAAAGATTCAAAGGAACTGGTTGAGCTTTATTAAATTATTACTTTTTTGGCCCCCTTAAACAATAGAGAAAAATCGAGACTAATGAGAAGTGCACCGAAGGTGAATTTTTTAATTTTACACCATAACTTTTGTATTAAAAAATAAATAAATAAAGGTACACCATAACATTTGCCTTCGTTTTTATTTGGCGTCTTTCCATCTATAATCTATACCTGCTAATCATATAATTGTTAAATGAAAGTTCCAAGCGGAACTATTAAATGAATGAAAAGTTGGCACCAGATTAAATATTACAAATCTAACAGTGTATATACTATCATGTCATATGTATTTTCCCTCTTACATGTGAGTGTGTTATATTATATATAATCATTCCCAAAGGGTTGGTCAAAGTGATGAAGACCTTGGTTTTGAAGGTATGCTCCATTCAAGGGACAAGGTTTAACACCTCTTGGGTGCAAACAATTCCTTCAGGCCACACCCCTTGGTGAAAAGTAAGCGATTTATCCTAATCCTTGTAGGGAAAGTTCCGAGAGTATGGTGCACGGATTTCATGGAATTAATTAAGATGCACGTAAATTAACCAGACACCCAAGGTTAAAAAAAAAAAAAAGGTGTTATCTATAATCCTTTTTTTATAGGCTACTCCCCTGTTTCAATCTAGTTGCCACATTACTAAAACCAATCCATTTTTTTGCCAAAAAAAAAAAATCAAAACAAAACAAAACAAAACCTATCCCTATTATAGACGCTGACACGACAAAGAAACTATGTCCAACAAAAACTCCAAGATGCACCCCATTGGCTTTAGAGTCTGCCACATGAATTATCAACCTTTTTATTCCCAAAATCAGCCATAGGTCCTAGAAATCACAAAATTCAACAGTACACATACCTATTAATTAGGCTATTGATTAACCCACACCAAACCTGTTGTGGGTTAGAATATAACTCTTTTGGAAGTAATTATAAAATATTTCGAGAGTATATTAAATATGTATTTCCTCCTCTCACATAAGTGGTAGGTTCTACTAATTAAATACATAGTAGGACCTACCACTTATGTGAGAGTAAGAAATACGCATTTAATATACTCTTAGAATATTCTATAATTTTCTTTTTTTGGAACATGCATGAAGGACCAAAATGAGTAGGCAATTAAAGACACAATCAACAAAATTTTAATTCTAAAATATAATGTTTAAATAAAATATATCAAAAGTTCAAAAGTCTAAGGTTTAATACTATATTAAATTCTTCCTCAAATTTTCGCCCCCACCAAACAAAAACACATGCAAGCTTACCAAGCATTCACCGTTGCAGATGTCATGCATAGGTGTAGGTCTTGAAGAGGTCGGCAATGGCTCAGCGGCTAGATGGGGGGATCTAGCCAAGAAGGTGGACGTGGGCATCCACGGAGTATAAGTCAACAGGCACCAAAGTGGCAAATTGTGACCCAAAAGTTTTACACCCTCTTTTTTGTTTTTGTTTTTGTTTTTTGTGCTGTATTAGGCCTAAATGACGTGCCGTGTGAGAAGGGGTGACAGATTACCCGTACATGCTGAATGGTTTGGTGATTATTTGCGTTATTCATCTTTTTTGACCTATGTGACTAACACTTTTAACAAAAAAGACTTTAACATGAAATGCTAATAACCCAACCTAAACAAAAAATTTATGGGTTTATAATTCTTTTGGATTTGTATGTGAGTATCAATTTAGTCCACCCATTTTAAATTTTATTAATTAACTCCTTAAAGATAATATTTGTGACATAGAATATTCTATTATACATTTTCCATTAAATCTTAACGATATCAATCTTAGTATCTCAAATGATATTACACCTTCATTGATCAAACCCTAAAAAGAAGAAACGAAAAAAAAAGAAAAGAAAAGAAAAGACCAGATAGTGGCCTATAAAATTTAATTCGACGTTAACAAAATAGCTAAAGTGAAGTGACGAATTTTCATAGCCTCATAGGGTGAACCGTGTGATACAAAATAAACAAATATTGAAAAAGGCAGAATATCCAATAAATATTGATGCTACTCTTTAGAGGTTAATTTACAGAAAAACAAAGCCCATGATGAAATCATGAAATACAAAGACTAGTATTTTCCAAAAATATTTTTTGTTCAAATAAAAAAAAAAAAAATAAAAAAAAAAAAAAGGTACTTAATTAATTACATGAGAAATCAAGGTGGTATTTATAAAAACCCTTAAAAATAAATAAACAAATGCAAATGCAAGTATGCAATACAGATCCTAGGACTTTCTTGTCGTCCTTTTCTCTTCCTTAAACCATTTATTCCAATGGGAATCTCAAGATTCTCAACCCGCAATCCCATCCCATCAGGCCATCAGATATATTATACTCTCAACACATTTTCATAAAACTCTCTCTCCGACTACACTCCAGCTCTAACTGTATCGGGTACGTACGTGTAGACTTTGTGAGGAGAGGAGAGGTGGAGATTGGAGAAGGAACAGGCTTGAATAAAAGGAACTAGCAGCACATGCAGTACAATATAATACAGTAGTAAACTACAAAGTACGATTGTACGGTGGCGCAAAGCGTGAAATAGATAAAGAAATTCATCCTTACATAATGACAGGAAAACGTAGAAGTAAACTGTGGTTATTAATTACTTAACATCGTTGATATGGAATTGACCATTGCTAGTCCACACAAATAGCCGATTAGACGATGTGATCTGCAATCTGACCGCCAGCATCTTGATCTTGCTTCTCTGTGTCACCAGACAAACTAAATCTGTTGAATTTCCATGTTAAATTTTGTTTGTACCAGCGACGTAGAAGCTCTACAAGGATTCCACATATATTAATCACCAGCAGCCTTAAGGGATCCACGAGGCTTGACGCAAGCAGCTCAGATGCAACAATTGCACAAGTGACACAAACAAACTGTAAGATGGGGATGTAGCCTGCGTTTTGAGGTCCTAGTTTTATCCCCAAAAATGCTGTGCCATAGATAACCACTGCCATGATAAAGAACGGCATCATTGCGTCATGTTCCATGAGTGGAGAGGTACCCACGGCTCGAGGGTGAAGTGCAAAGACGCTAGATAAGATCGTGATGAGAAAGTTGAGAGGCTCATGGAATTTTGTGGGGGAACGGACTTCTTTCTCACTAGCATAATTAAAAAACAAAAAATTAATCAAATGAACTGATTGAGCTTTATTATATTACTCAATACACGGGGAAGTTGAATATATATACATATATATTGTTCAAATATGAATTTTGATAATTATTGTGTTTGAATGTAAAACTATATATTTTAGCATTAGGTATTTATAATTATTATTATCTATGTATATGGAACTATATATTCTAACATTAGATATTTGTTATGATTGTATTTATATATATATATATATATATATATTTTACCTTTTACATAAAATATGATGTGTCAAGATTCCTTTTTAAATTCAATTAAAAAATGTGGTTTTCAGTTAACTCAACTTGATAAAATCTTTTGTCATCGATGTGTTCAAATCTCGCCTACACCAAAAATTAATTGTGTCTTGGCCTGATGATAAGAGCAAATCATCATAGAGCGGACTCCATAGGTTCAAATGTGTTATCATATTAAAAAAAAAAATCAATTAAAAAATATATATGAAAATAATGTTGTGTAAAATTATGAGAATTAAAAAGTTTATGTGACACAACAAAAAGTAAAAAAAACCTTAATTTTACATATAGTATAAATAGATAGGTAAATTACTTTTTTGGCCCAATAAGCAATAGAGAAAATCTAGACTAACATGTAAAGTGTACCTTCTAAATTTAGCCTTAGGTGTTTAATTTTACACCATAACGTAGTGGATTAATGTACATTGTGACGACTACAAATAAATACGTAATTCTTTCTTTCACAAAGTGGTGAGTGCTATTATGAATTTAATTAACGGAACCTAATATTTATCTGGTGGGACCCACCATTCATGTGGGAGGAAAACCACGTATTTATTTGTAATTCTGAACTACCGAATAATCACTCCTAGGAAGTAAAGCTGTCACCGTCCAACTTGAGTGTAGCCTGATGTTGTCAGTTGGTAGTTGACAAGGACGCACGGTTATACTTTTTCAAAATTGACTTTATGATTTTTTTACTTTTTATTATACATCAAATGAGTCGTTTTTTTTTTTAGTCGGACAAAGTTTTCTTTATAAAAAAATATCCTCCAATCCATTAAGTGCTAGTTTATAAAAGTAAATATTAAATCAAATGATTCACAAAGTTTTCTTTAAAAAAAAATCAGAATAAAAGATTAAAAAATGATTCATTAAATCAGAAGATTAAAAACATGCATGTATAATTTTTATTTTTATGTTATCATATAATAGATGGGAGGAACTTTCTGAATTAAAGAAAAACTCTTAATTTTTATTCCAAACATTATAAAGTCAACACCAAAGACTCAATTTAAAATAGTATAACCGTGCGGCCGTGCCACTGGCAACTAAGAATATTAGGCTACACTCATGGTTGGACGGTGACAGTCCTACTGGGTTGTTAGGTGATTATTTGCTATTATAATTTTTTGACCGGTGTGACTAACACTTTGAACAAAACGACTTTAACATGAAATTAATGCTAATAAATCCCAACCCCAAGCAAAAAAAAAAAGAAAAAAAAATTAATGGATTTATAATATTTTTAGATTTTTATGTGAGTATTAATTTACTCCATTCATTTTAGATTTTAGTAATTAACCCTTAATTGGACGTTAACAAAATAACTAAACTGAAGCATTTTCATAGGTGAATTCACAGATACAAAATAAAATAAAACAACATAGAGACTAAATTTATCCATAGATATAGTATTTTCCAAAAAAATTAATTGTTCAATAAATAAAAAGACTTACATGAGAAATCAAGTTGGTATTTATAAATACCCTAAAAATAAATAAATAAAATAAAAGTGTCAAAAAACAGTAACATGCAAATATGCAACGCAGGCTAGGGCTTTCTTGTCGTTCTTTTCTAATCCTGATTTCCTAAAACGGTAAAACCGTTATTCCCAACTGACTGGATACGACTGTGGTTTCTGCTGGTTGAGGAAGGAGGTGCCATGGTATTGGAAACCTAGGAGCGGTATCTTGAACATTGGCAACTACTAAGTAGTTAGTGCTTCAGTTCAGTAACAGGAAAATGAAGAAAGACAAAGACAAAGACATACCTCTCATCATCGCGCTTTGATATCTTTGTTTTCCTTTTCTTCCGAGGTCCTTGTGAGACTGAGCCACGTCTCCCAACTGGATAACCAAGAGCAAGTCTTCTCACCTCCTCTTTCCTCTCCATGCTGCTTCTTCGTGATAGTATCAATGCCTAATTGCCTACCCCATATGTCTGTCTGCATATATATATATATACCCCAACATTTGGTGTATAATTATTTTTATGCTGTAAAAAAACAAAATGGTTTCACAGTTAGCGTGATGCGTGCGGGATTACTTAAGACGTGGGCCAGATACGAGGAAAAAAAAAAAAAAAAAACATAAGCATATCTGATAAAATAATAAATATTTTTCTAGTACGTACAACAAGGAATCAAGGACATTAATCTAATCAGGAAAAAACAAAAATCGAAAGGAAAATTCAAATAATAATTAACCTTCTTAGCGGCGCGGGAAAGAAGGAATCTCATGCAATACTTTTGGGGAAGAAGGGATCCCAAGCAATATCTAAAAAGTATTGTATGAGTGTAATTTTTTTTTTTTTTTTTCTCTCACATTTTTCACTTTTTGCTTTTTGAATTTTTTAACAATTTTTTATTAAGTGGTTGAGATTGAAGTTTAAAAAGTTAACTTTCAATCTCAATCACTCAATTTGTATTGTATGCAATACCAATTACATGAGATCTCAATCCAGAAAGAAGAAACCATAATGCTAAAATATTAAAAAATAATCACAACATTACTTAAAACAGAATAGGATACTTTTCATTTGATTTCAAATGGAGAGAGTTCATTTCATGGTATAGGTTAAATATTACAGATTTAACAGTGTACAGATTGTTACGTCATTTAAAATTTTAATATTTTAAAGTACTCTGTAAACTGTTAGATCCATAAGATAAAATCCTAATCATAAAATGGACAAATGAAGAGGATCATATTCCACTTAAAACTTAACGCCCCAAGCACTTGAAATAATATAACCAAAATAGTCAAAATAATCACAACATCACTTAAAACATAACACATTAACACCCCATGACACACTCAAAATTCTATAGCCGAAATAGTCAAAATAATCACAACACAACTTAAAACTTAAAACCCCAAACTTTAAGAATAATATAGATGTGATATTTCTTATATATATATATTGTTACTTTAAGAATAATCATGTTATTTAAAAAATAACACCTCAAACACTTGGAGAATATTGCCAAAATAGTCAAAATAATCACAACGCCACTTAAAACATTAAACCCCAAACACTTAGAATAATATAGCCAAAATAATCAAAATAATCTCAACACCACTTAAAAGTTAAAACTTAACACCCCAAGCTTTTAAGAAAGTTCACATTGATTAAGACTACAAAAGATAATTTGTGCCATCTAGAGTGAGATGAGAGGGTGATAAATCTCATATAGAGCCATTTGGACACCTCAAAATTATAAACAAACCTAAAATATAAAATCAACTTGAAAAATCGAGTAAGAAACTCCTAATCAAACTTGGTCAACAGCCCAGTCAACAAACGGTACGGACCAATGTAGGGGCTCAATGGAATATGAAAATAAAAACACCTTTAAAATGACAACTCCCATCAATGAAAAATCTGTTACAAATCCTCCATAAATGTCATTAGAATTTAACGTGACGAAATCATTTGCTATAAAGCAAGGTAAAATTACCATATACATAAAGAAGCAATAAGATTTTTGAATTTATATTTATCAAAAAAAAAAAGATTTTCGTATTAAAATTATGGAAAAAAAAAAAAAAAAAGGGAAAGAAATAATATTTCGTTAAGAAAAAAACTCGACTAAAGGTAGCAACCAAAAAAGATCTCGTACAGGCATTTCGAATATGCGGGGTTACCCCTTCAGTGTTCCCTTCTAGAGTGCGGGGTGGCACATGATGTCCAGCGCAGCAACATCTGACCCACCAGAAACAGTCATCCACCGAACAATATCTTCTTCAAAATGGATTAATTTGGCAATTATGACGTGTTTCAAATCAACTGCGAATCCAACGGCGAAGACTTTACATTATTGCAACAAACAAAGTGGAAGCTTCTTCAGTCATGTGCCCCAATATTTTATAGAAAACCAAAACAAAACAAAACTCGACTAAAGGTCAATTTAATTATCACACAATAAGGCCTGGAATCTGGAACATTGTTATGGTAGCAACCGAATAATCATAATAACGTCTTCTAAGCGATCCCCACCATTGAATAAGAATCATGAAACTTATTTTGAGCTCTATCACATAACTTAAGCATATAGTATAAAAGTAAATTAACATAAACATATAATTTGTAAAATAAATAATGAAACTATTTTAAATTTCAAGAGATTCTAAGTAATAGATTTTAGGCTAAAATGTTTGTTGGAATCTAAATTTTAGGCATTGTGTGCTATTGGTCCACGAAATTTGAACTGAACGTTATTGGTCCTTAAAATTTCAAAAGTGAGTGGTATTGGTCCTTCCATCCAACTCCATTAATTTCCTTGCCTATATAACCAACAGAATAATGATGTGGCATATTTTAAATATTGTGTCATATTATTTTTTAATTAAAAAGTGACACTTAGGCCAATAGATCCGGATCATAAAAACCCCATTTAATTGACCCACCCACCAACCTGGTTCAAACAAAAACAAATCAACTTCCCCAACCGAAAAGTACCACCGCCAGCAACACAGGCATTTCCAACAATACTCACACCCCGCTTCAAACATTTCCAAAAAATTAACCAATAAACTTGCCTTCAACCATTGAAGAAAAAAAAAAAAAAAAAAAAAAAAACTTTGAAGCTCACAGCTCACAAACCCACCCCAAAGACAAATTCAAGGGGTAATTATAGAATACTCCAAGAGTACATTAAATGCGTACTCCCTTCTCTCACATAAGTGGTGGGTCCCGCTAATTAAATTCAAGGTAGGATCCACCACTTATGTGAGAGGAGGGAGTACACATTTAATTTACTACCAGAGTATTCTATAATTTTCCTAGATTCAAGAACCCCCTTTACAAAAAGCTTTTAGGAGTGACATTTTTGACTATGTCAAACCCCATATCTCTTAGGAGTAAATATTTCAATTATGTTTGACTATGGAGTTGTACACTCACAACTCCATATCTCTTCGGAGTAAATATTTCAATTGCATGTTTGACTTTGTCAAACCCCACAAAGCCAAACATGCAATTATAATTAATTAACAATTAATTAAACAACATATAATATTGTGCAAGATTTTGACATAATAAATTATTTCACCATTGCACACATTAAGGGCTATTTGGCCACATAATCCAATATCTCCTACTTGGCCAATTAGGCTGAGATGTAATCTTATCATTCAATGATACCCATGATATGAACATGTCCCTTGAAGATTTCTGCAACTATAGTTTTTGTCAATGGATCCGCCACCATCTCCTTTGATAAAATTATAAAAATCGCAATTAATTGTAATAAAAATCTCAAAGAAATAACATTGTAACCTTCCAAAATGGAATCATAAAATAGTTCAAACTTCAAAGCTTTTAATTATATATATATATATATATATATATATATATATATATATATATATATATATATATATATATATGCTATCTGAGTTCAAAGCCAGTCACGCATGCATATCTTGAATTTATAACAATTGTGGGAGAGGAAATGTAGCATCTTTTTTATTTTATTGTTTTGCTAATTGAGGAAATGTAGCATATATTAGGGGTATTTCCATCCAATAATATCTCTTGTCATTTGTCATTTGTTTAAAGAGTATGAAATCCCGTTCAATTTGACAGCTCATTGACCAAAATCATATAAGGACAAACACTTAACTATTTTTGACCAAGTGTTGGAAAAAGTTTGGTGTTAATCTAACCAATGCAAGATCAAACTAGGGTAAAATAAAGTATTTAGCAAAGAATATGCCTTTGGAAAGTGCACTAGATAAGCTTCAATCTTCAAATTGAAAGTCTCTGAGGGCAGAAATTCCAAAAGGCCAACTTGAACTCACAAAGAGAAGAAAGATGATAATTTTATCCAAAAAGTGTTCAAGGTACCACTTTCCCGTGCTTGTAACTCTAAAAAATGGGAAGGACCCAACTACAACGTGGTAGGTACAAAAAATTAGCATCATAATGTTTCCAATGACACCTAGTATATGTGGGCTAAACCAAGGTCGAATTAAAGGTTTAAAAAAGGCTTGAAAGTGGAAAGATTGAGTGGTAGTTTCCAGTCTCAAGGTTTTAAAACCACTTGAGATATACCAAATTTGTAAGCAGATATATATGCCACAAGCTTTATGAAGGTGATCTAGGAAGAAACCACTTTCCGAAACTAATAAAGGAAAATCTCTATAAATTGGTTGAGCCGCTTTCCTCAAGAGGTCTAGATCATTAAACAAAATAGTATGCGCAAGGTGGGAAAAAGACTAGTAGTGGTATGGTTGCACTCATCAAATCAATAATAAGGATTTCAACAGGAAGCACAATTCTCTCATCCGAGCAAATGAGAGACCTGTGTAAGGGTCAACAATGGGCGTGTTGGCCCATTTTTATTCGGCCCATGGATTGGGTGGACTGGGCCAAAGGGGAAAACCCAACCCATAGGAAATTCTCTTGGGACCTTTAGCGGGATGGGTAGATGGGTCGAGCATAATGGGTTTTTTATAGGCTATCCACAAGCTTTAAACATACTTTTAACGGACTTATGACATTTAATTAAAAATTATAATTATTCAAGGGGGTGAATTTTCGAATGAGATGGGAACCGTATTAAGGATTTAGAGTGAAGAAACCATGATGACCCAACCCATTGGAGGTTTTCTCGGATAAAAATAATAGACAAAGAACATATTAAAGAGAAAGAAACGGTGACACAGTGTTTAACTCACATATAATATATGAATTATGATTACAAATACAATGATAAAATTGTAACTATAAAACAATGAGAGACTTCCTCTTTAACTCGCCTCTAGCCTCCCCCAGCTCTTTCAATTGCATTTATAGAGACCTTAAGTTGCTAGAAATTGCTGGGACATATATAAAATATTTCTAGATATTTTAAGAGATATTTGTAGATGTTATAAGCTCTAAAGTAGAGACAAAAATCCAAAACAATTTTTACTTCTTCTTTCATCTTAAACCTTGTTTACTTTACTTACCATTTTTCCACCCCACAATTATATCAAATGTCACAAACATCAAAGTGAACTATTTAAAATACATTTTTTTTTTAATTATTAGAAACAATAGCTTATTTATTCAATAGGATAAATTGGACTCTACATTTGAATTAATAGAAACAAGGTAAGTGGGCCGTAAGCACCACTGTCATCCACTAAAATCCACACATTTGGGGCTAACTTTTTCTTTTCACCTTCCCCAGGCTTAACCTGAGAAGATTACCACAAAAGCAACAAGCTGATTGTAGTGACCATAAAAACCATCCATCCACAGATTAGTCTTCCCCCACATGCCAGATCCAAGTCCAAAGCAAAACCCATATAGTTCCAAACTATTTTAATTAAATCTCCAACGGTCAAAAAAATAGCTGAAACTGAAACCCCACTTAACAAGTATTTGAAATAGTGTTGTGAACTTGTGATTGATTAACCACATGACATTGCAACAAGAAGTGTATTGCAGAAAGTAGGTGCCTACTTCAGAAGTAATTGTATTGGAATATGGTCAATGTGAAAATATAGGGCATGCATGGCAATGTGGATTCTTGGAATTACTCACAGTTTACTTAATTTTTATTCTTTCTCTTTCTCTCTGTCTTCTCCATTTGTTTCAATAAGTTAATTACTCTAAAGGGGAAAAAGAACAAGAATTTTGTAGTTAATTACAACCTTTAAGATGGTTGACCAGTTAAAGAAGTAAAAATCTGGTGATTCCATTTCCTTTGTGAATTACCTTAACCATGTTTTCAAAAGAAACTTTGAACTTAATTACACTCCTAAGCCCTCTTATAGGGTTCCTTAAATAGTAATTAATTC
Organism: Fagus sylvatica; assembly: GCA_907173295.1. Taxonomy (NCBI): domain Eukaryota; kingdom Viridiplantae; phylum Streptophyta; class Magnoliopsida; order Fagales; family Fagaceae; genus Fagus; species Fagus sylvatica. The sequence continues at coordinate 3,345,485 of OU015762.1, forward strand.
ATCGCATCTGTCTTTCAACTTGTAGATTTGATTTGGAGGTTTTGCTCCACCTTTCAGACTAACTGTTATTAGATGCAATATTTTCTTTTGTAATCGAGTCTTTCCCTCTTTTCTATCATTGTCTGTGTAGCTCATTCATCCGTTCATAATGTTATTGTCTGCAAACAGGTGTGGTTTGCCATGCAAGCATGTTTACCATAGTGAATGCATCACCAAATGGCTTAGCATTAACAAGGTCGGTATTTTATTAAATCAGAACTTGTTCAGAATTCTGGATCTTTATGCCTATATCTTTATCTTTACCTTACTTTGTTTCTGTCAGATATGCTCAATTTGCAACACTGAGGTATTTGGCTACGAATCAAGGTCTAAACTCTAAAGCATCAAGTGGCAAGAATAATGGAAGGAATCCAGTGTTCTTAGACTCCAATTTTCATTTTTGCTCCTTATTATTATTATTTTTCTTTTTGGTATAACTTGGGCTAGTGAAGAACTATGGTTTCTTCCTCTCTTTTTTCATACAGGCTTTGTTCGGTAGTAGAAAAAAAAATGGAGGATTTTGGCTTGAGATCTTGTAGCAAGACCAAGCTGTACATGAGAAACAGTCTTGGTTGGGGTCATGCACTAGTGGTTTGCCTTAGCCTTGTAAGAGCTTCCATGGGATCACCATATGTCGTGGTCCCAAATCTAACTTGCAAGGCTCTTACAAATACATCCAAGCTAGTAAAGTAAAGGCAGATTCCTCTGCATCCTGGAACCAGACCAAAGCCTCTTCTTCCAAGGATGCCATAAGGATCTTTTGATTTGTTTAGAAAATTAATAAACTGGTTGGCCTTATTAATTCAAGTAGAAAATTGTTAGTAATATGCAAATTATAAAGTCTGGTCTCTCTCTCTCTCTCTCTCACACATATATAGCCAGCCAGACACGTACATGTCAAATTATGTAATCATGAAGCATAATACATCATAAACGTAGTACATGATATGACAAGCTGCTCATATATCAACAATAAAATATTAACAACATCATAAACCGCAATTGTCTTATTTATTATTATAAGTATGCAGTACGCCTATATGCACAAGTAAGGAACAAGTAGGTAGCGAGGAATCAAAACCTAATTCTTTTCATAAAAGAAACTGGACAAGTCCACTGAACTACCAGACTCTAAGACTTTAATTCCAACCAATATGATTATTTATGAACACCGCATTAAGTTAAAAATCCGACCATATTCACTGTTGCTAATCCACACAAATGTGCAAATTAGACAATATCTGCAATCTGACCACCATCATCGTCTTGATCTTGTTTCTTTGTGCCGCCAAACAAAGACAACCATGTGTTAAGTACGAGATTAGCTGCATGTGTATAGAGGAGCTCATAAATTTGTTTGTACCAACGACGAATAAGCTCTACGAGGATTCCACATAAATTGATCATGACCAAACATAAGGGATCGACGAGGATTGACGCAAGCAGCTCAAATGCAAGAATTGCACAAATGACACATAGAAACTTTAATATGGGGAGGTAGTCTGCGTTTTGAGGTCCTAATTTTATCCCCAAAAGTGCAGTGCCGTAGATAACTACTGTCATTATAAAGAATGGCATGATTGCATCATATTCTTTGGGTGAAGACATGCCCATACCTCGTAATTGTTGTCCAAGAACGCCAAGTAAAATCGTGATGATAAAGTTTAGCGGCTCATGGAATTCTGTGGAAGTACGAACTTCTTTCTCACTAGAACAATTAAAAGAAAAAATAAATAAATAAATAAGTCAAAGGAAGTGCTTGGCTCTTATTATATTATTATTACCTTTTTGGACTCATAGAAAAATAAATAAATAAATAGACTAACATTTAAAATGCAAGATACAATATATTTGTTAATTACATGATTGTTAAGTTGGCACGTAGACTACACATACTCGTTGACAAGGATAGCTGGATAGGATCGTGACTTGATTTTCCTCTTTGGTTTTTCCCCTGTTTTTTTATTAACATTTTAGAAAGATCTAAATCCCACAAACTCCATTTAAAATTTTCTGAATTGATACGGTTTAAAATATGACTGCAATATATAACAACAGCGACCAGTGCAGCAAGCCATGAACAGAATAATATTCATCCAAAAGGATCAAATATCATATTCGAATTTTGTAAGCAACTAAAAAAAAAAAATCCTACCACAACTATTACCACAATTTGCTTAAGTAATAATTTGAGTTGTTAATAATCAATCCAAAATATCTATCATTGCTCTTATCTTGAATTTCCATCAATTTTAACATGACATCTCATTGTATAAAAAATTATAAAATTAGTTGTGTTTATCACATGACACCTCACCAAATTATACCAAAATTTATAAAATTAATAGTGGTTCAAGACTATTCTTAAAAGAAAAAATATACATAAAACAAAACAATATGAAACTCGGCAGAAGGGTAGAACAGTTGAAATATCCTTGACAAAAGATGCATTTTAAAGCTCAGTTGATGGAGAGATTGCAATTTACAAATTTGACTTGCTTGGAAAAGTCAACCAATAAAAACAACAATCATTGATATTACATCGTTCCCTATTTTGTCAGCATGACGTGTACTCCAAACTTGGGTTTGACAAAAATAATTAAAAAGTAAGCTTAAGTACTTAGTTAGTGCTTAAATGAAGTCATCTTAATTTCTTATTGTGAAATAATATAGTTGTATCTTAAAAAGACTGTTTAGGTTGAAAATAATCATCCAATGAATCCGGAAGCACCACCCCCACCTGCAAATAGATTCATTTCATTTTTTTTTTAAAGAATTTCTCGTTTTAGATTATTAGATATTATAAATTGCCTTATCCTTTTTATGATCGACATGACTAGCACTTTCAAGTTTGAACTTTGAAGAGAAAGAGAAACTAATCCTAACAAAACCCAACCCCAACCAACAAAAAAAATTAATATTTTCATGTGAGTATTAATTTAGTCCAATAACATTTTAAATTTTAATAATTTTTTTTATAATGATTAACTCCTTTAGAGCAGCTCTAGCACTGCTCTCTATCTCTACAAATGAAGAGCCAAAATGCAAAAACCGGCTCCAGCATTGCTCTTCATCCCGCTCTTCATCCCTTATAGTGCTACAGTAAAAATTCACATCTGAAGACTTATTGTTTATTCTTCATCGATTATTTTATTTTATATTGACCGGCTATATAAGCCTTTTTTTCTTCCTTTCCTTTCATTTCCCCGGCTTTTTTTTTCTCTCTCCTCCATTTTTTTCCCTTCTCTTCGCTGTGTTCTCCCTCTGTCTCGGGTTGTCGATCTGGGTTTGTGGGGTTGCCGATCTGGGTTGGGTGTGATTGAGCCGTGGGTGTGGTTGTGGGGTTGCCGATCTGGGTTGGGTGTGGTGGTTTGCGTTTTGGTCTCGGCGTGGTGGTGGAGCCGTGGGTGTGGTTGTGGTTGTGGGTTGCCGATCTGGGTTGGGTGTGGTGGTTTGTGTTTTGGTCTCGGCGTGGTGGTGGAGCCGTGGGTGTGGGTGTGGTTATGGGGTTGCCGATCTCGGCCTGGATGTGGTGGTTTGCGATCTTGTCTCGGCGTGGTGGTGGAGCCGTGGGTGTGGTTGTGGGGTTGCCGGTGGATTGAGGAGGGAGGCGAGAAATGAGGAGAGAGAAAAACAATTTAAATAAAATAATAAAAATATTATTTTAATAAAAATAAAGATAAAATAGAGAGTAGTGCTGGAGTGAAGTTAAAAAAATGACTCTCCACATGTGGAAAACTCTCCACATGTAAAGATAAAATGAAGAGCAGTGCTGGAGATGCTCTTATAAATATGCAAGTCAATATAAGAAAAAATTTGATAGATGACCAATGCAATAAGAATAACCACGAAATCCGTAATTTTTATTTTTTCTAAGATAAAAATAAAAAATAAATTTAAAACATAGTGTTTATATCTTTGATTCTTGGAAAAAAGAAAAAGAAAAAGAAAAAGTATTGTTATTGAAAATAAAGAAGGCTTTTATTAAAAAGATTGATTTATCTATTTTTAGGAACATATATCTTGAATATATTTTGCTAAGTATGCTATAAGAGTGATAAAAGGAAAAATAAATTAATTAATTAATGAGTTATAATATTTTTTTTGATAGAATTAATGAGTTATAATAGAATAAGGTTAATAGTGGAAAAAATAACATACTAATCATTTATACAAATGTGATACATGGTTTTTTTTTTTTTTTTTTTTTTTTAAATCTAGGTGCTCGATCATTAGTAAAATTTTATATCTAAATTTTTATTTTTATTTTTTAAAATACGGGAATTGAAAGAGAGGAATTTTAAAAAATCTAGGGGAGGACATGCTCCTAGAGATTAATTTACTCTTTTCTTTTTTCTTTTTGAAATAGAGATTAATTTACTAAATTGATCCACATATATAGTATTGGCCAAAAAATTAACTGTTCAAATAAAAAGAAAAAGATTTGCATGAGAAATCAAGGTGGTTTTTTTTAAAACCCTTAAAAATAAATAAAGAAAAAAGACTAAAAACACTGACATAGTGAATGCAAGTATGGAACCTTATCATTAATTATCAAAACAATTATAACAAAAGTTAGTGTGGAAATAACAATCACCTAAACAAAATATAGGAATACAATACAACCCGTGATACCATCACATAATACACTCAAATCAGCTCCAACTTTATCGAGTGTGACCCTTGTGAGACTGATTCTAGATTCTAGGGTACCTAAATACTCATCAGTGGACTAGAAAATGAAGAAAGACAAAGACAAAGACAAAGAACTACATACCTCCCATCATCGCGCTTTGATATCTTTGTTTTCTTTTTCCTCCCAACTCTTTGTGAGACTGATCGATGTCTCCCAACTGGAACTGGATGACCAAATCTTCTCACATCCTCTTTGATCTCCAACTCCATGTTGCCTCTTCGTGAGTATCAATGCCTACCCCATATCTCTGTATATATAAAAAAATTGGTATTGAATAATTATTATATAAAAACTGAGTTGGTGCCATACGAGCTATATATAAATTAAGAAGGAAAGAAAAAACGTAAGCAGGTATATTTTTTTTAGTACAAGGAAATTAATCTAATCCAGCAGGAAAATAAAATAAAATAGAAGGAACCCATAAAATAATAATTAACTATCATGATTAGCACAGGAAGAGGAAACCGATGATCTCACTACCATTTATTTAAAAAATGATGATATCACTACCATATGAAGCAACACTTGTTGAGCAAGAAACATGCATCTTCTGCTTTGTTATATAAATTCTAGACTAAATAATTAACTCGACTAAGGTTAGCCAATGACCTTAGTGTTATAGTGACAAAAAAATTCGAGTAAGGTTAAGTCGGTATGATTGACAAATACTCATAGATAACTCAAGTTACGTACATCTATACTATAATATAAAACCGAAGCTTTTTGACTTTTGGTTGACCTCATCATGTTACGCCACATAAGCTTTTGAAATCTCACAATTTTACACCTCATTGTTTTAATATATATTTTTTAATTGAATTTAAATTTTATTCTATTATTAAACCTTCCATTAGAATTTTGACACATCATATTTTCTTTAATATAAGAATATATTATTCCATATATAAAACACAATCATAATTAATGTCTAATACTAAAATATATTCCATATATAAACACAATATAAATATCTTTTAATAATAATCATAATTATCAATTTTCATCAAGATTTTTAGAGTTCTTTTTTTTTTTTTTCTTATGTATTTCATTTAATTTTGTTGCTGGCAATGGAGAAAGATGGATAAATTTGTTATAATGAAACCATGTGAGCTTGTAATGAGTTATGAAAATTATTTAGGTTTGATCATATAATCATATGTCTATGTATTTATTTGTCTTTCTTTTTATTTTAAGTATCCTTTATTTTATTTTTTGATTGAAACATGATCCATATGATAAATATAAACATGAATCGTGTTTTATAAAAATTGGACTATATTCAACTTATGCCAAAAGAAAAATTATATTCTATTAAATTTTAATTATCCTATGGTAAATACTTTTTTAGTTATTTTTTTTAAACCAAAAAGTAGGATCTATCCTAAATCCGATTCGTAAAGTCTTTTTATCGATCTTGCCTACAACATTTTAAACTAAAAAAAAAATTCAACAAAAGAAGTAAAATGAATCAAAATTAATTTAAATTTTATTTTCAATAATTTTTCTGTGCATCGCATAGGTTTGCGACTAGTGATGATTATATATAGATAAAATTGACTTTTTAATTTTATTTAATATAACTGCAAAGGATTGCGAAGTAGAAGATTCTATTTGCTAAAAAAATTGTTATGCAGTGGAATCAATTCGAACTTCGAACTTGCAACAATGAACAAAGGAACTATTTCCAATTAGTTGGAATATGAACAAGGTAAGCTAGTCAAGCAAACACAATAGATCGATTAGTACCCGTTCCAGTAAAGTATCAATATAAAGATAGAAGATGCTTTAAAAATTTATCATTATTATTGATGTATTAGTGCTTGCATGTCCAAATAGCTCTAGAGGTCACCTGCAAGAGGTAGGAAAAAAACTAAGAAGTGATCACACAGGCATGCGCAGGTCAAAACCCTTCCAATGCCTAAGTTAGCACGCATCCTACTTCTACCATTGACACACACACACACACACACAAAAAACAAAAAAAACAAATACCATTTAAATAACTAAAATTTAATATAAAAGGCTATCAGCAAAATTGGGTGATTGTTTCTCAACTTATTTGGTTTCAAAATCTTGAGAAACTATTGGTGTCACTCTATATAATCGTACAATTAAAACGGGATTATATATATTTTTACATTTTATTGTATAATCTCGCATATTTATGTATGCAAGGATTACAATCTAATATATTTATGATTTTATCAACAATTAATTGTGCTTTAATGCCGCCGGCCCATGGGAGGGGGTGGTAAACAAAACAAATTATATGCATCTCAAATGCAACAATATTGCCGATTATCTTTAGGTCAAATGATATTTCTTAGTATTTACCATAATAAGTTTGAAATTTCATATTCTCACTAGGAAAAAAATACTATCGTTTAGTTCCTAATATTATTAAAACATTTTGAATATTTGGGTGTAACCGAGATTAAGTTATGTCTCAATCTCGGTTTGAAATATAATCTTGGCTATGCCACAATCTATTTGAGAGAGTATCTATCCACACTTTAATCTTGCATTTAATTTATAGGTCATTTAGACCGCCAAAATAACTCAAAGAAATAAACAATATTGCAAAGAGGAATATTGTAATCTCAACAACTAGAGAATGTTTCTTATTCTTATTGTAATCTTGTGACACATGCTTTATAGTGGGTTTTGCTGAAGAGAAAGAAGAGGCATGTGTGTGGCTAGAAGAGGAAAAATCAAAGAAGGAAAAAATATTGTAGCACGAGTTAATTAATGACTAGGTATGTTAACCAATTGTATTCCTTTTTCTTTTCTTTTAATGAAACTTTCTTATCCAGCCGACAAAAAAAAACCGTTGAGAACGTTTACAACTGGACTGACGCATGCACGGACGCAATCCAAAAATGAACTTCCAAACACATCAAAATCAGAATTTCTCCATCTCTACGGAGTTGGCCAAGTGATATCTCTCTCTCTCTCCGAAGTTGACCTCACCTATACGGATATATCATCTATTGCCTAATTTTATAAATCTCATAGAAGGTTCTTAACTTAACACACAAGCACACACAGTTAACTAATAGTATAAATCTGTGACAACTATTAGCACTTTCTCTATGATGATATATATCCTTTTTAATTTGTGCATAACCGTGGGAGTAGCCTGATTGGCTCATGATGATATATAGTCTCATGATCAGCATAATGATGTTTTTCAATTGTCAGCAAAACAATTAAATTGTGATCTTTACCGAGGGAGGTTGAGTCTGTTGACAAGCAAGTACGCAATTAATATAAGAATTAACTTTTTTTTATTGTAATAATAAAACTTAAAAGAAAGAATATTGTAACCTTCCAAAATTGAAGATCAAATCATGAACCATAAACTAGTTCAAACTTCAAACCTTCTAATTTTGTATATGTAGCGGCGTTTTTTTTTATGACGGCTGCTATAAAAAGTGTCGGTATATATTGGTTTTTTTATTTATTTTATTTTTTTTATATAGTGCTATCTGTAGTCATGCATGCATATCTTGACTTTATAGCAAATATAGGAGAGCAAATGTAGCATATATTATGGTACTCCCATATATCTTCTCATTTGTTTAAAGTATGAAATCCTGTTCAATTTGACAGCTCATTAACCAAAATCACATATAATCAAGAGTTTTGTAATTCAATTGATACTTCTTAATATTTCTAACAGAGATATTCGCAGTTCAGATTCCTTGCCAAAAAAAAAAAGAACTAGAATTTTGTAGTTAATTACAACCTTTAAGATGGATTGACCACTTAAAGAAATAAAAATCTGGTGATTCCTTTTCTTTTGTGAATTACCTTAACCATGTTTTCAAAAGAAACTTTGAACTTAATTACACTCTTAAGCCCTCTTATAGGGTTCCTTAAATAGTAATTAATTCATCGCATCTGTCTTTCAACTTGTAGATTTGATTTGGAGGTTTTGCTCCACCTTTCAGACTAATTGTTATTAGATGCAATATTTTCTTTTGTAATCGAGTCTTTCCCTCTTTTCTATCATTGTCTGTGTAGCTCATTCATCCGTTCATAATGCTATTGTCTGCAAACAGATGTGTGGTTTGCCGTGCAAGCATGTTTACCATAGTGAATGCATCACCAAATGGCTTAGCATTAACAAGGTCAGTATTTTATTAAATCAGAACTTGTTCAGAATTCTGGATCTTTATGCCTATATCTTTATCTTTACCTTAATTTGTTTCTGTCAGATATGCTCAATTTGCAACACTGAGGTATTTGGCTACGAATCAAGGTCTAAACTCTAAAGCATCAAGTGGCAAGAATAATGGAAGGAATCCAGTGTTCTTAGACTCCAATTTTCATTTTTGCTCCTTATTATTATTATTTTTCTTTTTGGTATAACTTGGGCTAGTGAAGAACTATGGTTTCTTCCTCTCTTTTTTCATACAGGCTTTGTTCGGTAGTAGAAAAAAAAAATGGAGGATTTTGGCTTGAGATCTTGTAGCAAGACCAAGCTGTACATGAGAAACAGTCTTGGTTGGGGTCATGCACTAGTGGTTTGCCTTAGCCTTGTAAGAGCTTCCATGGGATCACCATATGTCGTGGTCCCAAATCTAACTTGCGAGGCTCTTACAAATACATCCAAGCTAGTAAAGTAAAGGCCAGATTCCTCTGCATCCTGGAACCAGACCAAAGCCTCTTCTTCCAAGGATGCCATAAGGATCTTTTGATTTGTTTAGAAAATTAATAAACTGGTTGGCCTTATTAATTCAAGTAGAAAATTGTTAGTAATATGCAAATTACACAGTCTGCTCTCTCTCTCTCTCACATATATAGCCAGCCAGACATGTAAATTATGTAATCATGAAGCATAATACATCATAAACGTAGTACATGATATGACAAGTTGCTCATATATCAACAATAAAATATTAACTCTCTCTCTCTCTCTCTCACATATATAGCCAGCCAGACATGTAAATTATGTAATCATGAAGCATAATACATCATAAACGTAGTACATGATATGACAAGTTGCTCATATATCAACAATAAAATATTAACTACATCATAAACCGCAATTGTCTTATTTATTATTATAAGTATGCGGTACGCCTATATGCACAAGAAGTAAGGAACAAGTAGGTAGGGAGGATTCAAAACCTAATTCTTTTCATAAAGGAGACTAGCTAGACAAGTTTACTGAACTACAAGACTCTAGGATTTCAATTCCAACCAATATGGTTATTTATAAACACCGCATTAAGTTAAAAATCCGACCATATTCAATGTTGCTAATCCACACAAATGTGCAAATTAGACAATATCTGCAATCTGACCGCCATCGTCTTGTTCTTGTTTCTTTGTGCCGCCAAACAAAGACAACCATGTGTTAAGTACGAGATTAGCTGCATGTGTATAGAGGAGCTCATAAATTTGTTTGTACCAACGACGAATAAGCTCTACGATGATTCCACATAAATTGATCATGACCAAACATAAGGGATCGACGAGGATTGACGCAAGCAGCTCAAATGCTAGAATTGCACAAATGACACATAGAAACTTTAATGTGGGGAGGTAGTCTGCGTTTTGGGGTCCTAATTTTATCCCCAAAAGTGCAGTGCCGTAGATAACTATTGCCATTATAAAGAATGGCATGATTGCATCATGTTCTATGGGTGAAGACATGCCCTTGCCTCGTAAGTGTTGTCCAAGAACGCCAAGTAAAATCGTGATGATAAAGTTTAGAGGCTCATGGAATTCTGTGGAGGTACGAACTTCTTTGTCACTAGAACAATTAAAAGAAAAAAATAAATAAATAAGTCAAAGGAAGTGCTTGGCTCTTATTATATTATTATTACCTTTTTGGACTCATAGAAAAAAATTAGACTAACATTTAAAATGCAATACAATATATTTGTTAATTACATGATTGTTAAGTTGGCACGTAGACTACACATACTCGTTGACAAGGATAGGATCGTGACTTGATTTCCTCTTTGGTTTTTCCCCTGTTTTTTTATTAACATTTTAGAAAGATCTAAATCCCACAAACTCCATCTAAAATTTTCTGAATTGATACGGTTTAAAATATGACTGCAATATATAACAACAGCGGCCAGTGCAGCAAGCCATGAACAGAATAATATTCATCCAAAAGGATCAAATATCATATTCGAATTTTGAAAGCAACTAAAAAAAAAAAATCCTACCACAACTATTACCACAATTTGCTTAAGTAATAATTTGAGTTGTTAATAATCAATCCAAAATATCTATCATTGCTCTTATCTTGAATTTCCATCAATTTTAACATGACATCTCATTGTATAAAAAATTATAAAATTAGTTGTGTTTATCACATGACACCTCACCAAATTATACCAAAATTTATAAAATTAATAGTGGTTCAAGACTATTCTTAAAAGAAAAAATATACATAAAACAAAACAATATGAAACTAGGCAGAAGGGTAGAACAGTTGAAATATCCTTGACAAAAGATGCATTTTAAAGCTCAGTTGATGGAGAGATTGCAATTTACAAATTTGCCTTGCTTGGAAAAGTCAACCAATAAAAACTATAATCATTTTTTTTTTTTTTTTTTTGAAATATGATAGAAATTCTAATCTAAACTCACACACACGTATATTTTGAAGATCCCGGGAGATCGAACCCACACCCTCAAAGGGTAATTATAGAATATTTCGGGAGTACATTAAATGCATACTCTCTCCTCTCATATAAGTAGTAGGTCCCGCTAATTAAATTCATGATGGGACTCACCACTTATGTAAGAGGAGGGAATACGCATTTAATGTACTCCCGGAGTATTCTATAATTTTCCTAGATTCAAGAACCCCTTTTACAAAAAGCTTTTGCCTTTTTTGAAAAAACTATGAGATTCTTCACATTTTTTACCATGTCAAATCCCATATCTCTTAGGAGTAAATATTTCAATTGCATGTGCTTAAAAAGTAAGCTTAAATACTTAGTTAGTGCTTAAATGAAGTCATCTTAATTTCATGAGTTTACTTATTGTGAAATAATATAGTTGTATCTTAAAAAGACTGTTTAGGTTGAAAATAATCATCCAATGAATCCGGAAGCACCACCCCCACCTGCAAATAGATTCATTTCATATATATATATTTTTTTAAGAATTTCTCGTTTTAGATTATTAGATATTATAAATTGCCTTATCCTTTTTATGATCGACATGACTAGCACTTTCAAGTTTGAACTTTGAAGAGAAAGAGAAACTAATCCTAACAAAACCCAACCCCAACCAACAAAAAAAATTAATATTTTCATGTGAGTATTAATTTAGTCCAATAACATTTTAAATTTTAATAATTTTTTTATAATGATTAACTCCTTTATAAATATGCAAGTCAATATAAGAAAAAATTTGATAGATGACCAATGCAATAAGAATAACCACGAAATCCATAATTTTTATTTTTTCTAAGATAAAAATAAAAAATAAATTTAAAACATAGTGTTTATATCTTTGATTCTCGCAAAAAAAAAAAAAAAAAAGATTAAAAATAATTGAAAATTATTGAAAAAAAAAGACTTATATCATTTTTAATATATTTTAATATGCTATATTTTAGAGTAATAAAAAAAAAAAAAAATTAATGAGTTATAATATTTTTTTTGATAGAATTAATGAGTTATAATAGAATAAGGTTAATAGGTGGAAAAAATAACGTATTAATCATTTATACAAATGTGATACATGTTTTTTTTTTTTTTTTTTTAAATCTAGGTGCTCGATCATTAGTAAAATTTTATATCTAAATTTTTATTTTTATTTTTTAAAATACGGGAATTGAAAGAGAGGAATTGTAAAAAATCTAGGGGAGGACATGCTCCTAGTGATTAATTTACTCTTTTCTCTTTTCTTTTTGAAATAGAGATTAATTTACTAAATTGATCCACATATATAGTACTATTGTCCAAGCAATTAACTGTTCAAAATAAAAAGAAAAAAAGATTTGCATGAGATATCAAGGTGGTTTTTTTAAAACCCTTAAAAATTAATAAAGAAAAGACTAAAAACACTGACATGCAAGTATGGAACCTTGTCGTTAATTATCAAAACATAATAATAATAATAATAATAATAATAAACAAAATATAGGAATACAATACAACCCGTGATACCATCATATAATTCTCTCAAATCAGCTCCAACTTTATCGAGTGTGACCCTTGTGAGACTGATTCTAGATTCTAGGGTACCCAAATACTTATCAGTGGACTAGAAAATGAAGAAAGACAAAGACAAAGAACTACATACCTCCCATCATCGCGCTTTGATATCTTTGTTTTCTTTTTCTTCCCAACTCTTTGTGAGACTGATCGAAGTCTCCCAACTGGATGACCAAATCTTCTCACATCCTCTTTCATCTCCAACTCCATGTTGCCTCTTCGTGAGTATCAATGCCTACCCCATATCTCTGTATATAAAAAAATTTGGTATGTAATAATTATATATTATATAAAAGCTGAGTTGGTGCCATACAAGCTATAAATTAAGAAGAAAAGAAAATAATTAATAAACTTTTTTTTAGTACATGGAAATTAATTTAATCCAGCAGGAAAATAAAATAAAATAGAAGGAACCCATAAAATAATAATTAACTATCATGAGTAGCACAGGAAGAGGAAACCGATGATCTCACTACCATTTATTTAGGAAAAAAAAAAGATGATCTCAATACCATTTGAAGCAACACTTGTTAAGCAAGAAACATGCATCTTCTGCTTTGTTATATAAATTCTAGACTAAATAATTAACTCGACTAAGGTTAGCCAATGACCTTAGTGTTATAGTGACAAAAAAATTCGAGTAAGGTTAAGTCGGTATGATTGACAAATATTTAGTAATACTCATAGATAACTCGAGTTACGTACATGATGATTATATATAGATAAGTCGGTATGATTGACTTTTTTAATTTTATTTAATATAACTGCAAAGGATTGCGAAGTAGAAGATTCTATTTGCTAAAAAAATTGTTATGCAGTGGAATCAATTCGAACTTCGAACTTGCAACAATGAACAAAGGAACTATTTCCAATTAGTTGGAATATGAACAAGGTATATTTGGTCGGCCTTTGGCACCACTTAGAATAAGTCAATTTATTGACTTTAAGTCACTTTTTGTAACAGTTTTAAGCAAATAAACTAGTCAAGCAAACACAATAGATCGATGAGTACCCGTTCCAGTAAAGTATCAAAATAAAGATAGAAGATGCTTTAAAAAATTATAACTATTATTGATGTATTAGTGCTTGCATGTCCAAATAGCTCTAGAGGTCACCTGCAAGAGGTAGGAAAAAAACTAAGAAGTGATCACACAGGCATGCGCAGGCCGAAACCCTTCCAATGCCTAAGTTAGCACGCATCCTACTTCTATCATTGACAACCCCAAAAAAAACAAAAACAAATACCATTTAAATAACTAAAATTTAATATAGAAGGCTATCAGCAAAATTGGGTGATTGTTTCTCAACTTATTTGGTTTCAAAATCTTGAGAAACTATTGGTGTCATTCTATATAATCATACAATTAAAACGGGATTATATATATTTTTACATTTTATTGTATAATCTCGCATATTTATGTATGCACGGATTACAATCTAATATATTAATGATTTTATCAACAATTAATTGTGCTTTAATGCGGCCGGCCCATGGGGAGGGGGAGGGGGTGGTAAACAAAACAAATTATATGCATCTCAAATGCAACAATATTGCCGATTATCTTTAGGTCAAATGATATTTCTTAGTATTTACCATAATAAGTTTGAAATTTCATATTCTCACTAGGAAAAAAATACTATCGTTTAGTTCCTAATATTATTAAAACATTTTGAATATTTGGGTGTAACCGAGATTAAGTTATGTCTCAATCTCAGTTTGAAATATAATCTTGGCTATGCCACAATCTATTTGAGAGAGTATCTATCCACACTTTAATCTTGCATTTAATTTATAGGTCATTTAGACCGCCAAAATAACTCAAAGAAATAAACAATATTGCAAAGAGGAATATTGTAATCTCAACAACTAGAGAATGTTTCTTATTCTTATTGTAATCTTGTGACACATGCTTTATAGTGGGTTTTGCTGAAGAGAAAGAAGAGGCATGTGTGTGGCTAGAAGAGGAAAAATCAAAGAAGGAAAAAATATTGTAGCACGAGTTAATTAATGACTAGGTATGTTAACCAATTGTATTCCTTTTTCTTTTCTTTTAATGAAACTTTCTTATCCAGCCGACAAAAAAAAACCGTTGAGAACGTTTACAACTGGACTGACGCATGCACGGACGCAATCCAAAAATGAACTTCCAAACACATCAAAATCAGAATTTCTCCATCTCTACGGAGTTGGCCAAGTGATATCTCTCTCTCTCTCCGAAGTTGACCTCACCTATACGGATATATCATCTATTGCCTAATTTTATAAATCTCATAGAAGGTTCTTAACTTAACACACAAGCACACACAGTTAACTAATAGTATAAATCTGTGACAACTATTAGCACTTTCTCTCTCTCATGCATGCAGACCTGGCCAGATTCTAATCATGATTATATTGGGCTTGTTTGATACACCATTTTTAAAAACTATTTCCTTATTTATAAGCCAATAAATAGGAGTCCCACCGATTTTTTTTTGGTTTGGCATACCGGTTTTTTTTATTTCAATATCATTTTTTTTTTTGTGGATCCCATGCCATTTTTCAGAATGGTTTGACCCTGTTTTGGGTTTTTTTGAAACCGGTTTGTTTTCATCATTTTATTACTGTTGAAGCTGCTCTCACTCCACCACACCCACACCCACACCCACGGCAACCGCAAACCCAACATCAAACTTAAACTCAGTCTCATGGCCACCGATCCACACTAATAGATATTTTCCATTTTATTTCAAAATGAAGATGATCATTTTGGAGAGCAGAGAGGAAAAAAATTTGAAAACAACGGTTAAATACATACTGGTTGATTAACCAACGTTACTCTACCATAATATAAAAATTCATAACTGAAAACAAAGAGACCTCAATCTTATTTTGATTAAGGTTGGACACTTTTATATATATATATATATCCTTTTTTGTGCATACCCGTGGGAGTAGCCTGATTGGCTCATGATGATATATAGTCTCATGATCAGCATAATGATGTTTTTCAATTGTCAGCAAAACAATTAAATTGTGATCTTTACCGAGGGAGGTTGAGTCTGTTGACAAGCAAGTACGCAATTAATATAAGAATTAACTTTTTTTTATTGTAATAATAAAACTTAAAAGAAAGAATATTGTAACCTTCCAAAATTGAAGATCAAATCATGAACCATAAACTAGTTCAAACTTCAAACCTTCTAATTTTGTATATGTAGTGGTGTTTTTTTTATGACGGCTGCTATAAAAAGTGTCGGTATATATTGGTTTTTTTTTTTTTTTTTTGGTAGTGCTATCTGTAGTAATGCATGCATATATCTTGACTTTATAGCAAATGTAGCATATATCAGTGGTACTCCCATCCAATAATATATCTTCTCATTTGTTTAAAGAGTATGAAATCCAGTTCAATTTGACAGCTCATTAACCAAAATCACATAAAACCAAGAGTTTTGTAATTCTATTGATACTTCTTAATATTTCTAACAGAGGTATTCGCAGTTCATATTCCGTTCCCAAAAAGAAAAACTCACAAAATCAAGAAAACTAACTCAACACATCACTATTTTTGCCAAGTGTCGGAAAAAGTTTGGTGTTAATCTAATCATGCAAAATCAAACTAGGGTAAAATAATTAAGCCGTATTTAGCAAAGAAGAAGTCTTCGGAAAGTGCACTAGATAAGCTTCAATCTTCAATTTGAAAGGCTTTGAGGGCAGAAATTTCAAAAGGCCAAATTGAACTCACAAAGACAAGAAATATGATAATTTTATCCAAAGAGTGTTCAAGGTACCACTTTCCCGTGCTTGTAACTCTAAAAAATGGGAAGGACCCAGCTACAACATGGTAGGTAAGAAAAATTAGCATCATAATGTTTCCAATTACACCCAGTATATGTGGGCTAAACCAAGGTCGGGAGAGTTGAAAAAAGGCCTGAAAGTGGAAAGATTGAGTGGTAATTCTAGTCTCAAAGGTTTTAAAACCACTTGAGATACCAAATTTGTATGCGGATGTGCCACAAGCTGTATGAAGGTGATCCGGAAATAAACCACTTTCCGAACTAATAAAGGAAAATCTCTATAAATTAGTTCAGCCGCATTCCTCAAGAGAGGTTCTAGACTCTAGATCATTAACAAAATAGCATGCGCAAGGTGAGAAGTATAGTAGCATGGTTGCACTTATCAAATCAATGACAACGACATCAAAAAGCACAATTCTAACAAATGAGAAATCTGTGTAAGGGTCTACAATGGGCTAGGTTGGCCCATTTTTATTCGACCCATGGACTGGGTGGGTTGGGCTGGGCCGAAGGAGAAAACCTTGGCTCATGGTTCAACCCATAGGAAATTTCCATTGGATATTTAGCGGGTTGGGTAGATGGGCCAAGCGTAATGGGTTTTTAATAGGCTATCCATGAGCTTTTAATATACTTTTAATGGACTTATAAAATTTAATTAAAAATTATAATTATTGTTGGGGGGTGAATTTTCAAATGAGATTGGAATCGCATCAAAGATTTTAAGGTGAGGATATCATGATGATCCCATCCCATTGGAGGCTTTCTCAGATAAAAATAATGTAGTAAGAACATATTAAAGAGAGAGAAACGGTGACACAGTATTTAACTCATATGTAATATATAAATTATGATTACAAATACAATGATAAAACTGTAACTATAAAACCATGAGAGACTTCCTCTCTAATTCGCATCCAGCCTCCCCCAGTGTTGCTCTCCCAATTGGATTTATAGAGCCTTTTAGTTGCTAGAAACTATTAGAACATATATAAAATATTTCTAGATATTTTAGGAGATATTTATAAATGCTATGAACTCTAAAGTAGAGACCAAAACAATTTTTACGCCTTCTTTCATCTTAACTCTTGTCAATTTTACTTACCATTTTTCGACCCCCGCAATTATATTAAATGTCACAAACATCAAAGTGAACTACTAAATTTATTTTATTTTTATTATTTTTTTATATATATATAGAAGCGATAGCTTATTTATTCAATACGATAAAATCCGACGGTAAATATGAAGTAATAGAAGCAAGATAGTTTTCCAACTATTAAAAATACTTTAAAAAATATCATTGATTAACTTTTATTGATCGAAATAAATAACTAAGTACATTTGATGTATTTCCATCCAAATAAAAGCAGAGTAAATATCATAATATTGTGTATTGCTCTGCATCTACAAAAAGGTTAGTGGGCCGTAGGCACTGTTAGAGTTTCACATAGTTGCAGGTTCAGTAAAACGACTGTGCTTAGCTGCAGGTTCAGTAAAACGACTGTGCTTAGCAAGTGTTTCCACTTCTCTCCAGAACCTGCTCAACTCATGTGAGACACACGTGTGACACTAAATGACAGCACATACTTAGCTGTAGATATTAGCTGTAGATAATAATATCTCCACGTGCTTATAATCAATAGTAACAGATTGTATAGTTAGTTACATATTGTTATAGAATTGGTTTTACACTTACAGTTATATATACATCATTGTATTGTTAATTACATTCAATCAATGAGATCAGAATTATTCAATACAAACTTTCCTCTCTCAAATACTTTAGCTTCTAGCTTTTCTAACATGGTATCAGAGCATGGCCGATCTAGCCATAGCTTCTTTGTCTTTTTCTGCAGACAAAGTTACTGCATAGCTTCTGCTTCAAGTTACTGCATAGCTTCTGCTTCCTGATCTGTCTTTTTCTGCATAGCCTCTGCATTACCTCTACCCGTGATTTCTGCTTCTTTTCTTCCTTCTCTTCTGCATCAAAAGCCTTTCTTTCTTACTTTGCCTCACTGTTTCATCATGAACACCAATCCAAATGCCACACCCATGATTCTTCTTTCCAATATAACCAATTTGGTCTCTGTCAAATTGGATCAAACAAACTACATGCTGTGGAAATTTCAGATTACCTCAACTCTCAAAGCCTACAAGTTACTTGATGTGGTTGATGGCTCCTATCCATGTCCAGAAATGTACAACAGAGACACCAATGGTAATCCCATTCTGAATTCTGATTTCACTCAATGGGATACCAAAGATCAAGCCTTGATCTCCATGATTTGTGCTACCTTATCTCCTTCAGCACTTGCTCTTGTTATTGGTCAGAAATCAGCCAAGGGAGTTTGGGATACTTTGGAAAAGAGGTTCACATCCCTCTCAAGATCCAATGTTCTTAGCCTCAAACGTGATCTGAACAGCATCAAGAAAAACAATGATAGCATCAATGTTTACATGCAGAAAATTAAAGAATGCAAAGACAAACTAGAAGCAGTGGGAGTTTTCATAGAAGCTGAAGAACTGCTATATATTGTCTTAGATGGGCTGCCTACAGAATTTTATCCTTTCTGTTCAGCCATGAGAACCAGAAATGATTCTGTCAGCTTTGAAGAACTTCATGTTCTTATGCTTGGAGAAGAAAAATCACTCACCAAGAACACTGAATCTTCTAAAGATTCACTACACATGGCAATGGTGGGACAAGGCCCTAAAGGTAATATAGGTAACAACACTCCTATGGTTCAATTCAATCCTCAATCTCAGTCCAATAGAGGAGGCAGAGGAGGCAGATTTAACAACTACAGAGGAGGAAGAGGAGGCAGAAATTTCAACAATTTCAACAGTAACAGGGGAGGTTTCAATAACTTCTCTCCACAACCCTCCACATATAACTCTCAACCCTCCTCTAGGCCTACTTGTCAGATATGCTACAAGAATGGCCACACTGCCCTTGATTGTTACCATAGAATGGACTTTGCTTTTCAAGGGAAGCACCCACCAACCAAGCTTGCAGCCATGGCATTTTCTTCAAATGCATCTTCTTCCAACTGCTGGGTTTCAGACACTGGGGCTACTGATCACTTCACACCAGACTTAGCCAATCTCCAACAAGCCAGAGACTACAATGGCAATGATGCAGTCACTGTTGGTAATGGTCAACAACTCCCCATCACACACATAGGTAATTCTCAACTTCGAGCTTCTAAACATATCCTACATCTTAGACAAACTCTTAGGGTCCCTAACATGAAAACTAATCTCTTGTCTGTGTTTAAATGCTGCAAAGATAATAATTGTTGTTTCCATTTCGATGCATCAAAATTCTCTATTCAGGACATACCTTCGGGGAAAGTCCTTTACAAGGGTTTCAATGAAGCTGGCCTTTACCCAATATATGGTGATCCATTTCCCTCCACCAAAGTCCAAACTTCCTGCCCAACTTTCACCAAATCAGCACTGCCATCATTTCCCAGATCAGCCTATACAGCCACTAGAGTCTCTGCTTCAACATGGCATTCCAGACTTGGTCATCCTCATTCCAAGATCCTCCAATCTGTTTTCCAGCATCTTCCCACATCTACTATAGATTCCTCATCCTCTAATTCTTTTTGTAAACATTGTACTTTAGGCAAGATGTCACAATTACCATTTTCTCATTCTTGTACTCATGCCACTGAGCCCCTTCAGTTAGTACATAGTGATGTATGGGGGCCAGCACCTATCACTTCAATAAATGGCACCAGATACTATGTTTCCTTTATTGATGACTTCTCTAAATTTACTTGGTTCTTTCCCTTAAAACATAAATCCCAAGTTTTGTCCACCTTTATTCACTTCAAATCCACTCTTGAAAATCTTCTCAACTACAAACTCAAAGTCCTTAGAACAGATTGTGGGGGAGAATATACTGATTCTGCCTTTCAAAATTATTGCTCATCCCAAGGCATTTTTCGTCAATTTTCTTGTCCACACACACCCCAACAGAATGGGGTTGCTGAAAGGAAACATAGACACATCATTGAAACAGCCCTCACACTAATCTCTCAATCATCTCTACCTTTGTCCTATTGGCCTTATGCATTTGCATCCTCTATATTTCTCATTAATAGACTTCCCACTGCCAGTCTACATCTCCAATTCCCCTTGGGAAGTCTTATTTCACACACCACCCGATTACTCCTACTTTAAAGTCTTTGGGTGTTCTTGTTATCCACTCTTAACTCCCTACAATAAACACAAACTCCAGTTTAAATCACAAGAGTGTATTTTCTTGGGCTATGCCACTCACTCCAAGGGCTATATGTGTCTTGATCCCACTAATAACAAACTCATAGTCTCCAGAAATGTCACATTTGATGAATCTTCCTTTCCATTCTCCAAAACTGCATCATCTACTTCCACAAATGACACAACCCCTTCCCCAACCAACATTTGGCTTAGCTCTCTTCTCTACTTTACAACCTGCACTCATCCCTCCCTATTAGGCCCAATCCCTTCCCTCAATTCCCATCCACCTACTACATCCACTTCTATATCTAACCCAATACCTATTTTACCAGCCTCACAAACACACCTAGACATACCAGCATCCCAAACACAACTAGACATACCAGCATCACAAACACAACCAGACATATCAGCATCACAAACACAAATACCAGCATCACAAACACAACCAGACATACCAGACATACCAGCATCACACACACAACCAGACATACCAGCCTCACAAACACAACCAGCACCACAAACACACACCATAACCAACAATCATCCCATGCAAACAAGACTTAAATCAGGCATTTCAAAGAAAAAGTTGGCTTTTACCTCTACCACAGTGGACTATCTTGATGTTGAGCCACCTTCCTTTTCCATTGCCAGTGTCCTCACACCTTGGGTTACAGCTATGGAAGATGAGTTCTCTGCCCTACACAGACAAGGTACTTGGAGTTTAGTCCCTCATGACAATTCTCAGAATATTGTCGGTTGCAAGTGGGTCTACAAGGTAAAAAGACATGCAGATGGGTCAGTTTCAAGATATAAAGCAAGACTGGTTGCTAAAGGATTCCATCAACAAGCTGGGCTTGATTATGATGAAACCTTTAGTCCAGTTATTAAACCAACCACAGTTCGAATCATTCTTACCTTGGCTGCTCACTATACTTGGCCTCTCAGACAACTTGACATCAGCAATGCCTTCCTACATGGCTTTCTCAAGGAAGATGTCTACATGGCTCAGCCCCAAGGCTTCATTGATCCTCTCAGGCCCCATCATGTGTGCAAACTCCATAAGTCTTTATATGGACTCAAGCAGGCACCCAGAGCCTGGTTTGAAAGATTCACCACCCAACTTGAAACACTTGGCTTCCATGCCTCCACTGCCGATCCTTCCCTATTCACATTCAAGGCCAACCATGATACACTTTATCTCCTTCTATATGTTGATGATATCATCATCACTGGTACCTCTCCCTCTCTCATAACCAATCTCATTCATCAACTACAGACCACCTTTGAACTCAAAGACCTTGGCCCTCTTCATTATTTTCTTGGCCTTCAACTTCACTACCATTCCACTGGTTTCTCAGTACACCAAACCAAATATGCCTCAGACCTCCTTCAACGATTTGCTATGACAAACTGTAAACCCAGCTCCACTCCATACTCCTCTACCTCTCGCCTTACCAAAGACCAAGGCACACCCCTTGTTGACCCTACCAGTTTTCGTAGTCTGGTTGGTGCCTTGCAATACTTGACTTTCACTCGACCTGATCTGAGCTTTGCCGTCAATCAGGTGTGTCAGTTCATGCACTCCCCGACTGATACTCACCTCATAGCTGCCAAACGGATCCTCCGTTATGTCAAGGGCTCCTTGTCGTCTGGACTTCTTTTTCAACCTGGCTCACTCAACCTTCAAGCATACGCCGATGCCGATTGGGCTGGTGACCCAATAGATCGCCGATCCACCTCAGGCTACGTTGTTTTCTTGGGCTCTACTCCCATCACTTGGGTGTCAAAGAAACAATGCACTGTTTCCCGATCCTCTACTGAAGCTGAGTATCGGAGTCTCGCTTCCGCCACTGCCGAGGTGTTTTGGATCAGAATGGTTCTCAAGGATTTGGGGATTTTCTTACCTAATCCACCAATTTTATGGTGTGACAACCTCTCTGCTCTCGCCCTTGCTTCAAATCCCGTGTTTCATGCGAGAACCAAACATATTGAAGTCGATTACCACTTCATCCGAGAGAAGGTGGTTCGCCGCGATGTCGTCGTGAAGTTTATCTCCACTACCGATCAGCTCGCTGACATCCTCACCAAATGTCTTCCTTCGCCGAGCTTCCATCGCCTTCGTGCCAATCTGCTGCATCCGTTCCGGCCGCCTTAGATTGCGGGGGGATGTTAGAGTTTCACATAGTTTGCAGGTTCAGTAAAACGACTGTGCTTAGCTGCAGGTTCAGTAAAACGACTGTGCTTAGCAAGTGTTTCCACTTCTCTCCAGAACCTGCTCAACTCATGTGAGACACACGTGTGACACTAAATGACAGCACATACTTAGCTGTAGATATTAGCTGTAGATAATAATATCTCCACGTGCTTATAATCAATAGTAACAGATTGTATAGTTAGTTACATATTGTTATAGAATTGGTTTTACACTTACAGTTATATATACATCATTGTATTGTTAATTACATTCAATCAATGAGATCAGAATTATTCAATACAAACTTTCCTCTCTCAAATACTTTAGCTTCTAGCTTTTCTAACAAGCACAACTATCATCCACCCATTTGGGCCTAACTTTTTCTTTTCACTTTCCCCAGGCTTAACCTGAGAAGAGTACCACAAAAGCAACAAGCCGATTGTAGTGACCATAAAAAGCATCCATCCACATATTAGTCTTCCCCCCCATGCCAGATCCAAGTCCAAAGCAAAACTCAGATAGTTCCAAACTAATTTAATAAAATCTCCAACGGTCGAAAAAATAGCTGAAACTGAAGCCCCACTTAACGTTCACTCTCTCCCTTAGTCCAATAACGGTAACATTCACCTCCTCTTTCTCTCATTCACTGTCTCTCCCAATCCCACAGCTCTTTCTCTCTCTCCTCTCTCTATCATTGTGTGTGTAATGGAACCAGGAAAAATCGATTGGAAGAGAATTGAGTCAATATTTGTAGAGGATGAACTATACGAGCACATAAACGCACCCAAGTGGGTGGATTTCTTGGCTACACAAGAGTCTGTCGATGATGAAAACATTTTAATGAACTCAAATTATTGTTGAAATATGCAGAACAGACGCAATTATAGTCTCAGATTGTTTTACTGGTAAATTGTAATTGAACAGCTCTTTTTCATGCTGAATTGTAGTTAATCAAGTATTTGAAATAGTGTTGTGAACTTGTGATTGATTTACCCCATGACATTGCAACAAGAAGTGTATTGCAGAAAGTAGGTGCCTATATACTTCAGAAGTAATTGTATTGGAATATGGTCAATGTGAAAATATAGGGCATGGTAATATGGATTCTTGGAATTACTCACAGTGTACTTAATTTTTCTTCTTTCTCTTTCTCTCTTTGTCTTCTCCATTTGTTTTAATAAGTTCATTACTCTAAATGGGAAAAAAAGATTTAGAATTTTGGTTTTACTTACAAACTTTAAAGAAATAAAAACCTGGTGATGCCATTTCTAAAGAAACTGTGAACTTATTATTGCACTTAAGCTCCCCTTATATAGGGTTCCTTATAGTAATTACTTCATCGCATTTGCTTTTCAATTTGCAGATTTGATTTGGAGGTTTTGGTACACCTTTTAGAAAAATTGTTATTAGATGCAATATTTTCTTTTTTAATTTGGTCTTTCCCTCTTTTCTATCATCGTCTGTGTAGCTAATTCATCTGTGCTCATAATGCTATTGTCTGCCAACAAATGTGTGGTTTGCCAGATGAGGTATAAAAGAGGTGACCGGCAAATAAAATTGCCTTGCAAGCATGTGATACGTGCTTATGCATGTTGCTGGAGGTGGGGACACGTAGTGGAATGCTTAACAGATTCAAGATATGGTCCTTAATTTTAGGAATTCTTTTTTAAATTGTTATTTGAATTGGTCTCTGTTTCTTCTCTGTTATTTCCTTTTGAACGTTGTGGTTTTGTTATTTGTTTACTTCAGTTGTTGAGTCCGAAAAGGAAGGGTGTAGCTTATCTTGTGGGATACTCCCTGATATTTCGATATCACGTTATTTGAACTTATATGTATTCTTTATTTAAAGAGACAGAATGAATAATAAAGCATCTATCATTGAGTTTATTCCCAACTTGGGTTCAGAGGTCAGGATTTCCTCTATCAAATCCACAACTATTCTTTTGAGTTAATTCTATTTTTCATAATAGGGAGAAGACATAGTCCAGTACGTACCACGTTGGTATCAGAGCTTGGGAATGGATCAACGCGTGGAGAAATTGGAACAAAATGTGGATTCTCTCATCACTAGCCACCATCAGATGAAGGAGCAATTAGCAGAGATTCTCACTGTACTGGGAAAACTTTCTTCTCATTGAGATGAAGGGGAGGGTTCACACAAGTCTGGTAAAAACTCTGAGGGTCGAATACCCACAAATGGTGGTCACTCTGGCAGCAGCAACAACTAGTCTTACGCCCCTCGCCTAAAGTTAGATTTTCCAAGATTCAATGGAACTGAAGATCCCACCAGTTGGCTATGTAAAGCGGAGCAATTTTTACGTTTCCATGAAATTCCTATGGAAGACCAAGTATCGTTGGCCTCATTCCACTTGGAAGGTGAAGCTCAACTATGGTATCAATTATTGCAGCAGGAATCAGACTCAATCAACTGGACCACCTTCAAGGCAGGACTTTTAGCTCGATATGGTCCCACCCAGTTCTATGATTATTTTGGTGAGCTAACCAAACTACAACAGACCAGCACAGTCAAGGAGTACCAGTCCAGATTCGAACAACTATTGGCCAAGGTTGGACACCTTCCAACTGTCCGTCAAGTAAGTTGTTTTGTAAGCGGGTTGAAGGAGGGGGTGAAGGCGGATGTATTGGCTGGACAACCCACAGATTTGTCAACGACAGTTGGGCTGGCCCGTCTTTATGAAGCTCGCAACACCTCACTCAGGAGAACTACTACTACAGTTTCACAAGTAGGAAGGTTTGGAGCACCCGTAGCCAAGGAAGAGAACAACTCACGTTCTCCTTTTCCCATACGGAGAATGTCCCTTGCAGAACTTAAGGAGCACCGCGAGAAGGGGCTTTGTTACAATTGCAATGAAAATTTCGTACCTGGCCATCGTTGTAAGAAGTTATTCTTGATTGAGGCATGCTCGGAGGATGAAGAAGATGATGTTGATATGGAGGTGGAGGCATTGGAAAGCAGCGAAACACCAGGTATTTCTTTACATGCAATTAATGGGGGTAATGCACCTGAGACCATGATAGTGGTTGGTGTTATCCAGGTTGTACCAACTACTATATTATTGGATTCGGGTAGTTCACATAATTTTTTAAGTGAGTCTCTTGCACAAAGGCTCAATCTACAACCAGTGAGGAAGGGACGGATTAGAGTAATGGTGGCATCAGGTGAAAGACTTGTTAGTAGGGGAAAATGTCCAAAAGTCTCAGTCAAGTTTGGGAAATTCTCTACCCAAGCTAACTTCTTTATATTACCACTTGAAGGATACGAAGCAGTATTGGGAACCCAATGGTTGCGAACGTTAGGCGAAATCTTGTGGGATTTCTCTAAGCTAGTAATGAAATTTCATTGTGATGGCAACCAAATAATATTGAAGGGGTTAACTGACAAGGTGGTGGACAGCCATGCATTAAGCAAGGAGGTGACAAGATTTCCAGTGGGCGCATTTGTTCAAGTCATGGCTATTGATAGGCCAATGACCACCAGTGTTGCAACTACACCTGAACTCCATGAGTTATCGGAGGTTTTTAGTGAAATATTCCAAGAACCCATGGGGTTGCCTCCTAACCGAGCACAAGATCATCATATTCCACTCCAGCCAGGTAGCCAACCTGTTTGTTCAAAACCTTATCGTCATCCATATTATCAGAAGGGTGAGATAGAAAGGTTGGTGTCCGAAATGCTGTCCACAGGGGTCATACGTCCTAGTAACAGTCCTTTCTCTTCACCAGTAGTTATGGTCAAGAAAAAAGATGGAACTTGGCGGATGTGCATCGATTACAGATCATTGAATCAAATCACCATCAAGGACAAATTCCCCATTCCTCTCATTGATGAGTTACTGGATGAATTAAGTGGAGCAAAATTTTTCTCAAAGCTAGACTTACGATCAGGCTATCATCAAATTCGAGCTCAGCCATCAGATGTGCCCAAGATTGCATTCCGAACACACCATGGACATTTCGAGTTCCTTGTAATGCCATTTGGACTCACCAATGCTCCTTCCACATTCCAAGCTCTAATGAATGATGTGTTCAAGGAGCAACTACGGAGGTATGTTCTAGTGTTTTTTGATGACATTCTTGTTTATAGTTCTACTTGGCAGGAGCATCTTAAACACCTTCAGGTAGTTTTGGAGATACTAAGGAACCATGAATTATTTGTCAAGAAGGCAAAGTGTACATTTGGCCAGCAAGAAATTCATTACTTAGGACACATTATATCTCAAGAGGGAGTATGTGTGGATCCTGAAAAGATTACTGCTATGGTCCAATGGCCACTACCCCGTTCACCTCGTGCTATGAGGGGTTTTCTCGGGTTGACAGGTTATTATCGGAAGTTCATTCAAGATTACGGCAAGATCGCTGCCCCACTTACACAAATGTTACGGAAGAACTCTTATAAATGGTCCCCTTTGGCTGAAAGTGCTTTTCAGAAGCTCAAGGATGCCATGACTGGAGCACCGGTGCTGGCCCTTCCAGATTTTTCGTAACAATTTATGGTGGAGTGTGACGCATCCGGAGCAGGTGTTGGTGTGGTTCTTCGACAAGATCGACCCATAACATTTCACAGCCAAGCACTCCAAGGAAAAAATCTATTGATGTCCACCTACGAGAAAGAAATGCTAGCACTAGTTATAGCAGTGCGCAAGTGGAAGCATTATCTTTTGGGAAGGAAATTCATTGTGCGAACTGATCAAAAGAGTTTGCAATACTTGTGGTCTCAAAAAATTGCAACTGAAGCTCAGCAGAAGTGGTTGTATAAACTCATGGGACTTGATTTTTCCATTGAGTACAAGAAGGGCAGTGAGAATAAAGTTGCTGACGCTTTATCTCGGCGTACGGAAGAAGGGGAGGAGAAGCAGCTACTAGCATTATCATCACCGGTACCCCACTGGGTTGACTCCATCCGTGAGGACCAACAATCCCATCCCTAAGTGCAACAGCTTATTCAACGGGTTCACAATGATGAAGCTATAGGACCCTGGGAGGTTAGAGATGGGTTACTCTTATTCAAGGGTCGACTTTATCTTGGTGCAGATTCAGTTTTGAGAAAAGATATTGTAGATCAATTTCATACAAGTTCTCATGAAGGGCTCCACAAAACTTTTCAACGAATAAGAGCAAATTTTTATTGGCCTAAGATGAGGGAGGACATCAAGGCAACTATTCGTGAGTGTGAAGTATGCCAACGGCACAAGGTGGAGCAACTCTCTCCTGCAGGATTATTACAACCACTGCCTATTCCAAAACAAGTGTGGGAAGATATATCCATGGATTTTGTGGATGGGCTGCCTGTATCAAATGGTAAGTCTTCTATCATGGTGGTAGTTGATAGACTTTCCAAATATTCCCACTTTATTCCGATTACACATCCTTATACAGCCGTAAATGTTGCCCAAATTTTCTTTGAAAATGTTTTTAAACTCCATGGCATGCCCCGAACCATAGTATGTGATCGAGACCGGGTTTTTACCAGTGGTTTCTGGACTGAACTATTCCATTTAAATGGGACAAAATTCAATTTTAGTTCAGTATACCACCCGCAAACAGACGAGAAAAGTGAAGTTGTAAATCGAACGTTGGAGATGTATTTACGTTGTTTTACAAGTGACAAACCCAAACAGTGGGTTCGTTGGCTTTGTTGGGCGGAGTTTTGTTACAAAACAAGTTGGCATTCGGCTATCAAGCGCACTCCTTTTGAAGTGGTTTACGGAAGAGAACCACCCACCTTATTGCAATATGTGCCAGGGACGGCCAAAGTTGCAGCAGTGGAAGAAGAATTGATGCAGAGAGATGAAGTTCTTAAGGGTCTCAAGGATAATATCAAGCTGGCACAAAACAAGATGAAGAAGAGATATGATTTGAAGCACAGGGATAAGGTCTTTGAGGTTGGTTCATGGGTGTATGTTCGACTCCAACCGTACTGGCAGATTTCGGTTTCTCTACGGCAAAATGCAAAATTAGCTCCACGTACGGTCCGTTTCGCATCCTGGAGCGTATTGGACAAGTTGCTTACCGACTCGAGTTACCAGCAACCTCTCAAATCCATCCAGTCTTTCATGTTTCAAAGCTAAAAGAGCAATTAGGTGCAAGGATTTCCAGTCAACCCCAGCTGCCCATTACTATAGGAGAACAAGAGGAGTTAGGTGCAAGACCATTAGCAGTTTTGGACCGACGAGTTCGGCGTAATAAAACTGAAGTACTTAATACATTGGCAAGGATTACTTACGAGTGATGCTACATGGGAGGACTTGGAAGCAATGAAGATTCAATTTCCTCAATACACCCTTGAGGACAAGGGTCCTTTCAAGAAGGGAGGAGTTTGATACGTGCTTATGCATGTTGCTGGAGGTGGGGACACGTAGTGGAATGCTTAACATATTCAAGATATGGTCCTTAATTTTAGGAATTCTTTTTTAAATTGTTATTTGAATTGGTCTCTATTTCTTCTCTGTTATTTCCTTTTGAACGTTGTGGTTTTGTTATTTGTTTACTTCAGTTGTTGAGTCCAAAAAGGAAGGGTGTAGCTTATCTTGTGGGATAATCCCTGATATTTCGATATCACGTTATTTGAACTTATCTGTATTCTTTATTTAAAGAGACAGAATGAATAATAAAGCATCTATCATTGAGTTTATTCCCAACTTGGGTTCAGAGGTCAGGATTTCCTCTATCAAATCCACAACTATTCTTTTGAGTTAATTCTATTTTTCACAATAAGGAAAGACATAGTCCAGTACGTACCAGCATGTTTACCATAGCGAATGCATCACCAAATGGCTTAGCATTAACAAGGTCAGTTAATGCTTTTATTAAATCAGAATTTGTTCAGAATTCTATACATGTGTTATTTATGCCTATATCTTTATCTTTTACCTTACTGTGTTTCTGTCAGGTATGGCCAATTTGCAACACTGAGGTATTTGGCTAGGAATCAAGGTCTAAAGCATCAAGTGGCAAGAATAATGAAAGGAATCCAGTGTTCTCAGACTCCAATTTTCATTTTTGCCCCCTTATTATTATTTTTCTTTTTGGTACAACTTGGGCTAGTGAAGAACCATAGTGGCTTCCTCTCTTTTTTTCATACAATCTTTGTTCAGTAGAGAAAAAATAGTATAATTTTAGCTTCTTAAATGAATTTCAATTTCAGAATGGATTCTGTGACTGGGCTTTCTGTAAATATATAATGGAGGATTGTTATTTGAATTAATGTTAGTTCTCCGGACAGTACATTGGTTTGTTTTTGCTTGCTTGCTTGTAAACACACAGATTGCATGAGATTGAGAATAAAAAATCACATAAAACAAATGGGGACAGTGTAACGAATCAGAGATTGCATGTGTTATAGTCGATATGAGCGATTCTTATTAGAAGCCCTTAGGCTTCAGTTTATCTATTGTTAAAGATATATCAGACCCATTTCTATTCAAGGCCCAAGTTTTATATTTAACATCTATAAATTATGTGCTTAGTCCAATTGGTCGTCATGTGTAGGCCAATAGTCTATTTTGTTAGAAGGAAATAGGTGAGGAAAGGAGAGGTGGAGAAGGAACAGGTCGAGTAAAAGGAATATTGCACTTAATTGGTTTTGATAAAAATGGAGCAATGGGGAGAAAATGGCAAGTGAATATTTCATCACGTAGGGTCATTGGAGAGAGAGAGATTTAGTTCCATATGAACTGCATGTGAGCAATAACAACAACAAAAATAAAAAATAAAAAAATCATTAAGGGATAGGTTTAGTTCTTGCTTCAGATTATATATATTTGTTGGGACACCGAAAACTCTAATATCACTTGTTGGACCACAATTTAAGTCTTATGTAAAATAAAAAATTCCATAAACAATTTTAATCAGAGATATTAATACCGAATTTATATACAATATTTCAGAACAACTCATTGGAACGAATCTATATATGGTCTCTGAAGCATAATATAATAATAAACATTTGGTTTTTTCTGCTACATTCAAATTGAGCTGGCCAGGCTCAAACTGGATACTCTAACGTAAGGATACACGCCACGGTCAAGATATTCAGATGATAAGTTGATAACAACGTAATTAGCAAAAGGAAATCTATGACATTGACAATTATTAATAAAAAAAAGACATTGACAATTTGGTAGAAGGTGGATCTCCATTGGCTAAAGACAAAAAACAAAAACATTGACAGTGACAATTATTAATACTTATAAGATTTAAAATCATTGCCGTGGAAGAAGAATTACGCAGACAGAAGCATTTTTTTTGGGTTGTGGTGGGTCCGAAGTGAAGTGCATGTGAGTACCTGAGTACCAGAATACCAAAGTGTTGCTTATGGACCGTGGTACGTGTAATACTTCTTTTGGTAATCTCGTTGTTGACATTGGACAGGCTACTCTGAAATTTTCTGAGGCTTTTTCTTTCAGTTCTTGTAAAATCTGGATGGAGAAATTAATGCCCTGTATTTCTTCTTCCTGCTGTACAAAAAGATTACCCAATTGATCATAATCGATATAAATTTATCCTCTTTTTCTTAAAAAATATATATTTTTTATAATTTAAAAAAAAAAAAAAAAACTCGACTAAGCCTACCCGTAAGGCCATAACTCTTCGGAGCACACCCTTGCTTTGTTTTGCTCAGCTAGAGACAAGTGACTACAACTCACAACTGACTTAGTCATATTTAGCCAAAAAAAATACGTGACTTAGTCGCAACTCTTTGGAGCGGTCCCACCATTGATTCTTAAAGAGACAAGGTAAAATATTCGTCTCTAGAAACCTCCGCGAGATCTTTCGTAGCCATAGATGATCAGTAGGTAACGGGTTTAGAATCTTCTTTCATTTGGAATTTTTATTGTTTATAAAAATACGATGAAAATGGCACTCCACCTCAATGAGATATCTGCAAAAACTCCTCCTATAAAAATGTCATTAGAATTTAACGTGAGGAAATCCTTTACTACTAAGCAAGGTGAGAATTACCAATATGCATAAAGAAACAATAATATATCGTATTAGAAATATGAAGAAAAAAGGACGCAGATAAGAAAAGATTATTGAATATGATTATATTAGAAATTAGCAATTAGAGGAAAATCATGTGATCGAATAGATTCATAATACTGTAGAATGCATAATACTGTACAGAGATAGCCTATGTAGAGAGGCCAAAGCAACTTGCAGTACATGTAATGTAGTACAATATAATACAGTAGTATACTATGATACAATGTACGTACGAGTGTACGGTGGGCCCAAGAGTGGGCTTGTGCCTCCTAATACACTTAGAGTTTCACTTAATTACAAGGTACATAATGTAGAAGTAGACTGTGATTGCTTAACATTGCTAATCCACACAAATGGGCCAATTAGACGATATCTGCAATCTGACCGCCATCGTCTTGATCTTGTTTCTTTGTGCCGCCAAAAAAAGCAAACCTGTTGAATGCTTGGGAAGCTGATTGAGCTGCATGTGTATAGAGGTCATAAACTTGTTTGTACCAGCGACGACGTAGAAGCTCTATGAGGATTCCACATAAATTGATCATCACCAGAAATAAGGTATTGACGAGAATTGAAGCAAGCAGCTCACATGCAAGAATTGCACAAGTGACACAAACAAACTTCAACACTGAGAGGTAGTCTGCATTTTTAGGTCCTAGTTTTATTCCCAAAAGTGTAGTGCAGTAGATAAACATTGCTATGATAAATAATGGCATGATTGCATCATGTTCCACGAGTGGAGAAATGCCCTTGCCAAGTGAGTGTTGTGCAATGACGCCAAGTAAGATCGTGATGATAAAGTTAAGAGGCTCATGGAATCCCGTGGACGAATGGTCTTCTCTCGCACTTGCATAATTAAAAAAAGAAAAGAAAAGAATTAATCAAAGAAACTTGTTGAGCCTTATTATTTTATTTTATTACTTTTTTGGACTCTTAAGCAATACCCAAAAAAAAAAAAAAAAATAGACTAACTATAAAATGCAAGATAATTTTTATTTTCATCTCTAATTTTTTTTTTTTTAATTTCAGACCATAATATTTGTATTTGTTTCTTTTGTATATCCGCTGATTATATGATTGTTAAATGATAAGTTGGCACATAGACCACACACACTCGTTGACAAGGATAGGGACGTGACTTGATTTTCCTCCTTTTGTTTTTCCCTTTTTTTCTATTTTCATTTTACAAAAATCTAAATCCCACAAACTCCATTTAAATTTTCTGAATTGGTTTTAAAATATGACTGCAACAGTGCAGCACGCCATGAACAAAATAATTTTATTCATCCAAAAAGATCAAATATCATATTCGAATTTTGATAGCAACCTTAAAAAAAGATTAAAAAAAATCGTACTACAATTATTGTAACAATATGCTTAAGTCGCAATTTGTGTTGATTTACAATCAATCTAGAGTAATCATTATTGCTCTTACCTTGATTTTCCACCAATCAACATATATTATAACATCTCACCAAATTATTCAAAAAAGATTAAGAAATTAATTATGATACAAGACTTATTCTTTAAAAGAAAAACAATCGGAAACTATTCAGAACGGTAAAACAGTTGAAATATCCTTTGGCAAAAGACGCATTTTAAAGCTCATGCTGTTGAAGAGGTTAAAATTTTGCCTGGCTTGGAAAAGTCAACCAAAATTATACTACAATCGTATTGACATTACATCATTCTCTATTTGTTAGCATGACATGTACTCCGACCTAATTTTTCCTTCCTACACTTGGGTTTGAAAAAAATAAAATATTAAAAATTAAGCTTAAATACTTATTTAGTGCTTAACTGAAGTTATTTTCATGAGTTTACTTATTGTGAAAAAATATAGTTGTATCTTAAAAAGACAGTTTATGTTGAAAATAATCATCCAAACAATCCTGAAGAACCACCTCCTGCAAATAGATTCATTTCATATTTTAGTTTGGTTAATGATATTTCCACATTAAATAGTGATATTTTTGCATTATTGGTACAAAAATAAGAGGACTCTTTAGTTTTTATTTATTATTATTTTTTTTCTTAAGAATTTCATGTTTAAGATTTTAAATATTATAAATTGAAAAGGGAAATTATATTTTCAAAACTACTTTTTTTTTTTTTTGAAAATAACAAAAATTGGTATTAAATTTTTTGTTATTTTCACATCAATAGTACAAAAATAACAAAAGTGGTGTAGAAATAACAATCACCATTGAAAAATGTCATTCATCCTTTTTACGACCGACGTGACTAGCACTTTGAAGTTTGAACATAAAACTAATCATAAAAAATAAAAACCCAACCCCAACCAACAAAAAAATTAACCTTTTTATGTGAGTATTAATTTAGTCCAATACCATTTTAAATTTTAATAATTAACTTCTTTAAAAATATCCAAGTCAATATAAGAAAAATATAATAATAATAATAATCTAAATAAATTTCATAGATAACCAATGCAATAAGGATAATCAAAAATCTGTAAATGTTATTTTTTCTAAAATAAAAAATAAATTAAAAACATAGTGCCTATATCTTTAATTCTCCAAAAAATAAAGTTTTGTTATTGAAAATGAAGATTTTTTTATTAAAGAGATTTATTTATCTAGAAACATATATCTTGAAATAAAAGGAAAAAATGAGGCATTACTTATTTATATAAAATTAATTAATTTTTCATAAAATATACCTTAAACAAATTTTGATTAATGAGCAATAAGTAAAATAAGAGTAATAGGTAGAAAAAAATAATATATTAATCATTTATATAAATGTGATACATTTAAGAAAAAAATCTAGATGCTCATTAGTAAAAATTTTTATATAAATTTTTATTTAAAAAAAAAAAAAAACAAAAAAACAAACAAACATATACGGGAAAGAGAGGAATTTCAAAATTAATCTAGGGGAGGACGGAATATGATTCTCTCCATTTGAA
The DNA here is from genome assembly GCA_907173295.1 of Fagus sylvatica. Lineage (NCBI taxonomy): Eukaryota > Viridiplantae > Streptophyta > Magnoliopsida > Fagales > Fagaceae > Fagus > Fagus sylvatica. Next base: position 3,380,557 of record OU015762.1, read on the forward strand.
ATGAAATTGGCTATCTCCATTTCATGATCCAGATTAAATATTATAGATCTAACGGTATACAAACTATCACATCATTTAAAATTTTAAATAACGTAGCAATATGTACACTGTTAGATCTATGATATAAAATCTCAACCATTAAATGGACAAACAGATAAATTTTTAAATGAGAGAGAATCCCATTCCGGAGAGAACATGCTCCTAGAGATTAATTTCCTCTTTCTTTCTTTCTTTTCTTTCTTTTTTTTTTTCTTTTTTTTTTTGAAACAGAGATTAATTACAAAAACAAAGCCAACGATGAAATACAGATAATAGCTTGTAGCTAGTGTTTCAGTTCATGAGTAACAAGAAAATGAAGAAAGACAAAGAGAAAGACCTACATACCTCCCATCATCGCGCTTTGATATCTTTCTTTTATTTTTCTTCCCAACTCCTTGTGAGACTGCAAATCGAGGTCTCCCAACCGGATAACCAAATCTTCTCACCTCCTCTTTCATCTCCAACTCCATGCTGCCTCCTCGTGGTCGTGGGTATCAATGCCTACCACATATCTCTGTATATAGAAACATTTGGTACATAATTATTATTATATAAAAGGAGTTAGCGTCATGCGACGTAAGAAAATTAGAAAGAATCGGAACAACGTAAGCAGATATCTGATAAAATAATTAATAGACTCTTTTTTAGTACAAGAAAATTAATCTAATCCAGCAGGGAAAAAGAAAAAGAAAAAAAGAAGAAGAAGAAGGTTACCATAAAATAATAATTATCTATCATGGATAGCACAGCCTATGGCTATGATCTACAAATGCCATTTGAAGCAACACTTGGTAAGCAAGAAATGTGCATCTTCTGCCTTATATATAGAACGTGAAGGTTCTGATCATCAAGATGTCGGTTAAATATATTACTAAATATTAGTCAATCATGCGTGCTTAAGTTTTGTATTTTTTTTTTTTAATTTTTTCCTTCTTTCAGAAAGTGACACTCGTCCTAGACTGGTAACTACCAAGGCTTCACTGGCTAACCTTATTCGAGTTAATTATTTTAGTCTAGAATTCTAGAATTTCTTCTTCTTTCAGAAAGTGACTCGTCCTAGACTGCTAACTACCTTACTTCGCTGGCTAACCTACCTTACTTCACTGGCTAACCTTATTCGAGTTAATTATTTTAGTCTAGAATATAACTCTTAGTAGTTAGCAGTCGAGGACGACTGAATATATATATATATATAATCAGTATTATAAGAAATAAAAGAAACTGTAATGCAATAATTATTACCTTTCATCTATTTCATGACAACACATGAATAGAACCCTAATCTATATTTTATATTTTACTATAACATGATTAATATATAATTATTACTTATTATATAGAGAATACATGATTTCACCCTCCAAAGATCAAGTTAGATACTTGCTTAAAGGTTAAGGAAATGATAAACTGTATATGCTATCTAATTAACATGCACGTACCTCTCTAGTCCTCACTTTCTTTCTATTTATAGAGAATTTTGGGGATTTGTCTCCACATGGTATTCATCAGCTATGAGGCACTTACTTTGAGGATGAGATGACCTGTGACAACCTTTGAATGATTGATGTGACGTTGACTCCATGTGCAGCAGCGGCTGTCCCCTTATGCATTTAGGGATGGCAATTTTGCTCCGATCCGACCCGATCCGAACCGAACCGCCCCGACCCGTGCGGGTATTACCCGCCCCGTAGAGATGACGGGGCGGTTACGGTTTACAAAAATTGCCCCGATACCCGGGGCGGGGCGGTCACGGATTTTACTTGACCCGCCCCGACCCGCCCCGAGTATATTACAAAATTGCCCCTCCCTCTAGGGTTTCATATAAAACCCCCTTTTTTTTCTAAGCTGCCTCTCACTTCTTCATTTTTTTTCTCTGCCTTTCTAAGCTGCCGCCCAGTCGCCCACCAGCCTTCCTCAATCCTCGCACAGCCCCTCACGCCGGTGGTTCCATTTCCGTAGTCGTGGTCTTGCGTTATACGGTGAGCTTGGCGTTCTTATGTTCCCGGTTTCAACAAATCCTCTCGGTCCTTGCTCAGATCAACGGTGAGCTTGGCGTTTTTTTTTTTTTTTTTTTTTTTTTTTTTTTTTTTTTTTTTTTTTTTTTTTTTTTTTTCCGTTTCGTTTTCTCAGGCCTCAGCTCTCAAACGCAGCGGCAGGTTTAGTTTGAATAGGATAATATTGATTTGTAAATCAGGTTTCTATGTGATTAAGGTCGGGTTTTTATTGTTTGAGGTCGGGTCGAGTCAATTAGTGCACAACAACCCGATTCTCGGGGCGGGGCGGGGCGATGTGGGGCGGGGCGGTTTCGGGAGCGGGGCGGGATAAGTTGCCCCGACCACCGGGGCGGGGTCAGGTATTAGTAGTACATGTGCGGGGCGGGTTCGGGTCACCCATGATCCGGTCCCGATCCGCCCCGTTGCCATCCTTATATGCATTCAATGAATTCAGTTGGACTGTCACGGGACGGGCATCTCGAGGTCTGTGTTCGGTTGGGATAATCAATGCCCCAACCACTCTATTTAATGCTATTGGGATGTCGTGAACATCCGCTCTCCGCCTTTAGAAAGGCGCCCGTTTAGGGAACGAGGGAAACGTCATCCGTTTCCCAAACTGCCCGGTCTCCGTTTCCCTCAAATTGACCGGTCTCCATTCTTGTTGCTCTGGTGAAGCCTTGGTGCTTCCGGCCTATCCTGATGGGCCTTCCCATGTCACAAAGGGAATCAATGTTGGTTCTTAGAGAAGCCAACATCATTGTTGAACACCAAGAGAGTCACTTATGTACCAATTCCTGTTATATCTGCGCTTGTTAGCACAAACTCTAGCGTTGGTCTTACTCCTACTAAGTACTCGTTGTCTTCTGCATTCTGAATGAGCCTCATAAAGAAAATAATTTCTCTCACAATATGTCTGTTTTCTTTTTCTTCCGAAGTCCTTGTGAGACTGATCTACGTTTCCCAACAAAATAGCCAAGACCTCTCTCGTCTTTGATCATCTCCATTCTGCTTCTTCGATCACGAGTACTATCTCTCTTCCTTTTTTTTGTTGCTAAATCAATCACGATTCACGAGTACTATCAATGTTATATCTGTATCTATATTATATATCCCAAACATTTGGTACTGACTATTGACTACTAGAATTTAGACAAAAAAGACTATTGACTTTTAGTTCATTAAAAAAAAAAAGACTATTGCTTTTAGCAAAAAAGAAAAAGAAAAAACTCTTTGCTGGTTCCCAAACCATTGAATTTAAAATTGTACGGAAGCGTGCATAAATTGAATTTAAGTAATTGGATAATGTATGATTATTTTCCAGTCACAAATCACTGAAATGTAGTTATATATAGGTTAAATTATAAATTACACCTTTAAGTTTGGTCAAAATTCAATTCAGTCTTTTAAGTTTCGACCCTATCAATTATTCATATAACTTTCAATTTGTTTGAATTTAGTTTTTCCCTTTAACTTTGTTACTGTTCTGTTAACTATCTCAATTTTATTTAAAAAAAAAAAAAAACACAAGAGCAGCAAGAACACCGGTATTAGTACCAGTACCAGACAACCAATTGTTTTTTTCTATTTGATTTTCTGGGAACAAGAAAAACCAAATATGAAATTATGAACATCAAAACATATTGAAAATATCCAATTAACTGTTTTTACCAAAAGAAATTCCCCAACATCTTCTTTCATTCAATACATGGCTTAGTCACTTTCTGCACCATCAAACCCAAATACAGTCCCCAAATCTTCTTTCATTCAATCTGAACATTGACCCCACAAACAGATTCACAAAAGCCATCAAAAAATTACTTTTGTTTTTTCTTTTTTTTTTTTTTTTTTGAGAAGAACATTTGGTTAGTACATAGTAAAAGGAAAATCTATGACCTTCACAACTCTTTGATACAAAGGTGGATCTCACTACTGACTATTACTCACATTACGTACAATGGGATTTTTGGTTTTGTTTTTCCTGGGGACCATCAGCAATAGAAATGAGTATTTTATTTTTTTAATAGTAAAAGTTCGTTATTTCCCATAAAGTGTAAACATTTAATGCTCCTTAACCATTGTCCTAAGGACACTGGTTAACAAAATCCTTTTAAATTTATAGAGAAGAGTAGTTAATTTTGGGAGGTCAAGTATAATTTTTTACCCAATATTTAAAATACTGTAGAAATCAAATGGTTTTATTTAGAGGAAATTGCACTTCATCATAATTTCGAAGTTCTCGGTCCAAATTGGTTAAACGTTCTTGTGAGAACTCCGGTGTATTGAAACTTGAAAATTTCGTCAATGTGAGGGGTACAACAAGTCACAAAAACAATGATCTGGTACTAATCTCATTACTGAAGTAGCTAGTGCACTGATTAAGAGGGAACGGAGGATTAATATGTTTTTTGAAAAACAATGAGAACGTTTAGCAAGAGAAAGAGTAAAAAAAAAAATGCTTTAAATGAGGCTAGAGTAAAAATTATGCAATAAATGAGGTTAACTAAAATGGAAATTAATAAATGAAAGGTTTTTTTTTTTTAATTTTTTTTAGTCCTCTTAGAAATTAATGGTTTAAAAGAACATATAACTCTTATAAATTTAAGTAAGGTGTAACTTAAACTCATCTAGTATATAAGAGAAGAACACTCATGTGTGTTATGCCTCTTTCTCTTTTTCTTCTCTTATTTATTTATTTTTTTTCCATTAGGTGTGGTAAAAAGTTAAAAACTAAACACTAGCAAAAAATGATTGAACGAATGTGAAGGACAGAAAAAGTGCGTGAATAAAAATGAGAACTAGATATTCAAAATTTTAATATGGTACTTTTTTCTTTTGTTAAGCTATATGAAATAACTAAAATATGTAGTTAAAAAATATATATATATATATGAATTACTTCTGCAACAAGTAAACTAACGAGATCTTATGAGCATGTTTGGTAATAGGACTCAAAAACAGTTTTTTGTGTTTGAATCCAAAAATTGGTGGGCCCATATTAAAATTTTGTTGTTTGGCAATTGTTTTCATTCTTTGTATTCAAATACAATCACTCTTAAAACAACACTCAAATGCCAATTTTAGAGAACAACTAATAGTTGTTTTCGGGTGAATTGAGAATGACCGGTGGCATTTTTGCAATTATATGCACAAATGACCGGTGGCATTTTTGTAATAAAATTCACCTCTTTTATTTGTGAACGTCAACGGCGGCTCGGCTCATCTCATCTCATTCAGTACAAGCACTGAAATCGCTCTCTCTCTCTCTCTCTCTTTGAATCTCTCCACCCATTGAAATCGCGAACGAATTGGAAGATCGAGATCGAATTGCCAACGAAGCAAGGCGCGTCGAAGCGAGGCACGGCGCAGCCAACTGGCTTTTAGGCTTCTTGTAACGTCCCTGGCTCTGATACCAACCGACGCACTACTCAATATTGTCCTCTTTGGGAAAGACACACAGCAGTCCCTCAAGGTTTTGTCCCGGGGAATAGCTCCTCCCAGAGCCCCAGGCGCGTCCCCCATGTGTAGAACCTTGGACCCTTAAGTCCATTGAATTCTACACATGAGTACCATTAGGCTATCACTATTAGGCTATCATAGCCTAATGGTACTCATGTGTAGAATTCAATGGACTTAAGGGTCCAAGGTTCTACACATGGGGGACGCGCCTGGGGCTCTGGGAGGAGCTATTCCCCGGGACAAAACCTTGAGGGACTGCTGTGTGTCTTTCCCAAAGAGGACAATATTGAGTAGTGCGTCGGTTGGTATCAGAGCCGGGGACGTTACACTTCTTCTTCTTCTTTTTCTTTAGATTTATCAGATCTATTGTGATGGGTTTTACCGTTTTGGTGTTGCCACTTCTGAGTTTTGGTGTTGCCGGTGGTGGAAGTTGATTTTTTTGGTTGATTTTTTTTTAGTGGATGGTGGTGTTGCTGCTTCTGAGTTTTGGTGTTGCCGGTGGTGGTGTAGCCACTTCTGGGTTTTTGTTCTTTTTTTTTTTTTTTTTTTAAGATTTACTAGAGAAGATTTTTTGTGGATGGTTTGTGAATATTTAGTGTGACTTTTCTTTGGATTGTGAGGATTTTCTTGTGGGTTGTTGATGTTAGTGATGGGTGGGTTATGGGTTTGTGATTTTTTGTGTTTGTCGTGGGTTGTGGTTGGCTAATGGTGGTCGTTATGCTATTGTGGGTTTTGTCATGGGTTGTGGCTAATGGTGGACAGTGGTGAGATGATCTGGGTTTTGCGTGGCTATGGTGGGTTCGCAGTGGGGTTTGTGGTTTTTTTTTGGGCAATGGTTGATGGGATTTGGTGTTTTTATGTGAAATTGTTTGATTTTGTACTGGTTATGGGTTTTGTGTAGTGGGTTGCGGTGGGTTTGTGTAGACCAGTGGAGGATCTAGTTGTGTAGACCCTATTTTAAATCCCACAAACTCCATTTAAAATTTTCTGAATTGATACGGTTTAAAATATGACTGCAATATATAACAACAGCGGCCAGTGCAGCAAGCCATGAACAGAATAATATTCATCCAAAAGGATCAAATATCATATTCGAATTTTGTAAGCAACTAAAAAAAAAAAATCCTACCACAACTATTACCACAATTTGCTTAAGTAATAATTTGAGTTGTTAATAAATCCAAAGTATCTATCTTTGCTCTTATCTTGAATTTCCATCAATTTTAACATGACATCTCATTGTATAAAAAATTATAAAATTAGTTGTGTTTATCACATGACACCTCACCAAATTATACCAAAATTTATAAAATTAATAGTGGTTCAAGACTATTCTTAAAAGAAAAAATATATATAAAACAAAACAATATGAAACTAGGCAAAAGGGTAGAACAGTTGAAACATCCTTGACAAAAGATGCATTTTAAAGCTCAGTTGAGAGCATTCCCAACGGGTCTGCTAAAGCTAAAATAATCTCAAAATATAGCTTATAAGTTCAAAAACTGCTCCCAACGGATGAGCAACCGGTGAGGCAAAATGGGTTTTTACTACAGTCATGAGGCATTTTTGCCTTACGACTGTTCATTTGCCATTTATTATTTTATTATTTCTCTGCCAATCTCTCTCCTCTCTCTCTCTCTCTCTTTTTCCTTCCCGTTTCTCTGCCAAAACAAAAAGGACTGGACCGATCTGCAAATCTCGCTGGAGACCGTGATCGGATCGATGGATCGCTGGAGATGTGACCGGATGGGTGGATCGCTGGACTCCGACGCCGAGAAATTAAGAAAGATCAGGCTAGAAACCAGGCAAATCAATCGTGATCGGAGCTCACCTTAGAGTTAGAGGCGTAGCGGTGGTGGAGGAGCAGAGAGTAGATCTCGATCTAAATCCCACAAACTCCAGGCTAAAATTTTCTGAATTGATACGGTTTAAAATATGACTGCAATATATAACAGACAGGCGGCCAGTGCAGCAAGCCATGAACAGAATAATATTCATCCAAAAGGATCAAATATCATATTGAATTTTGAAAGCAACTAAAAAAAAAAAATGGCTACCACAACTATTACCACAATTTGCTTAAGTAATAATTTGAGTTGTTAATAATCAATCCAAAATATCTATCATTGGTTCTGGCATCTTGGGTGTTCCATCAATTTTAACATGAATCTCATTGTATAAAAAATTATAATAAAATAGTTGTGTTTATCACATGACACCTCACCAAATGGGGGTGTACCAAAATTTATAAAATTAATAGTGGTTCAAGGCTATTCTTAAATAGAAAAAGTAGCTTCATAAAACAAAACAATATGAAACTGGCAGAAGGGTAGAACAGTTGAAATATCCTTGACAAATGATGCATTTTAAAGCTCAGTTGATGGAGAGATTGCAATTTACAAATTTGCCTTGCTTGGAAAAGTCAACCAATAAAAACTACAATCATTGACATTACATCATTCCCTATTTTGTCAGCATGACGTGTACTCCAAACTTGGGTTTGACAAAAATAATTAAAAAGTAAGCTTAAATACTTAGTTAGTGCTTAAATGAAGTCATCTTAATTTCATGAGTTTACTTATTGTGAAATAATATAGTTGTATCTTAAAAAGACTATTTAGGTTGAAAATAATCATCCAAGAGTAATGTTAGAGACACAACTAATTTTACAACTAAATATTTACAACCTGACATAGCATCCTATGTGGAGAGTACCACATTAGCAATTAAAACACCAAATTACCAACTCAACATTAACATTTAATATTAATAAATCATTCAAATTTTAAAATAGCTAGATCTGAAACCCCCACTAGCCCAACGCTGGCGCCCCATCACTCAAAACTCTTGGATCTGGAGCCCCAACTCCAATGTACGGATTCATCACCAACCCTCCCATCCCAACCCTCCAAACCCAGAACCGCCATGAACAATCGGTGGTGAACCAGAGAGAGAGAGAGAGGAATACCAGTGGTGGTTGCCGACCGAGAGGGTTGGAGGTGGAGCCACGGAGGGACAAGGTCAGTGGGCGACTGGTGAGCTGGATCTCCGGTGAGGCGACCGGCAAGTTGGATCTCCGGCGAGGCGGCAACGACCGTAGGGAGCGCGAAGGGCCAGATTTGTTTTTCTTTTTCTTTTTTCACTCATTGAACCACCATGGCTGTTGATAATTGGTGCTAATGGAATTAGACATTGTTGGAATCGCACTGACAAGTTCCACTTTCAATGGTTGGGTTTGAAATTCAATAATGGTGGTGGGGTTTGGTGAAGGTGGAACGGAATTGAAGAGATTGGGGTTTGGATTGGAGAGCGTTTCTGATGGGGCTTGTGGAATTGAAGTATTGAGATGAGAGGTGGTTGGAAGGGTACTGTGCTCAGTGGTGGGTGGGTGTCGGAGAGGTATTGTACTCGGTGGTTGCCGGCGGTGAGGTGGTAGGGATGGGTTTTACATTTAGGAATTTTAAATTTTTTAATAACTTTTATTATGATTAAATATTAATGTTGAGTTGTGTTTTTAATTGTTGATGTGGACCTTTCACATAAGATGCCATGTCAGTTTGTAAATATTTAGTTGTAAAATTAGTTGTATCTTCAGCATTATTCATCATCCAATGAATCCGGAAGCACCACCCCCACCTGCAAATAGATTCATTTCATTTTTTTATTTTTTATTTTTAAAGAATTTCTCGTTTTAGATTATTAGATATTATAAATTGCCTTATCCTTTTTATGATCGACATGACTAGCACTTTCAAGTTTGAACTTTGAAGAGAAAGAGAAACTAATCCTAACAAAACCCAACCCCAACCAACAAAAAAAATTAATATTTTCATGTGAGTATTAATTTAGTCCAATAACATTTTAAATTTTAATAATTTTTTTATAATGATTAACTCCTTTATAAATATGCAAGTCAATATAAGAAAAAATTTGATAGATGACCAATGCAATAAGAATAACCACGAAATCCATAATTTTTATTTTTTCTAAGATAAAAATAAAAAATAAATTTAAAACATAGTGTTTATATCTTTGATTCTCGCAAAAAAAAAAAAAAAAAAAAGTATTGTTATTGAAAATAAATAAGACTTTTATTAAAAAGATTGATTTATCTAATTTTAGGAACATATATCTTGAATATATTTTGCTAAGTATGCTATAAGAGTGATAAAAGGAAAAATAAATTAATTAATGAGTTATAATATTTTTTTTATAGAATTAATGAGTTATAATAGAATAAGGTTAATAGGTGGAAAAAATAACATATTAATCATTTATACAAATGTGATACATGTTTTTTTTTTTTTTTTTTTTTTTTTTTTTTTTTTAAATCTAGGTGCTCGATCATTAGTAAAATTTTATATCTAAATTTTTATTTTTATTTTTTAAAATACGGGAATTGAAAGAGAGGAATTTTAAAAAATCTAGGGGAGGACATGCTCCTAGAGATTAATTTACTCTTTGCTTTTTTCTTTTTGAAATATAGATTAATTTACTAAATTGATCCATATATATAGTATTGGCCAAAAACTTAACTTTTCAAATAAAAAGAAAAAGATTTGCATGAGAAATCAAGGTGTTTTTTTTAAAACCCTTAAAAATAAATAAAGAAAAGAGACTAAAAACACTGACATAGTGAATGCAAGTATGGAACCTTATCGTTAATTATCAAAACAATTATAACAAAAGTTAGTGTGGAAATAAAAATCACCTAAACAAAATATAGGAATACAATACAACCCGTGATACCATCACATAATACACTCAAATCAGCTCCAACTTTATCGAGTGTGACCCTTGTGAGACTGATTCTAGATTCTAGGGTACCTAAATACTCATCAGTGGACTAGAAAATGAAGAAAGACAAAGAACTACATACCTCCCATCATCATACCTCCCATCATCGCGCTTTGATATCTTTGTTTTCTTTTTCTTCCCAACTCTTTGTGAGACTGATGGATGTCTCCCAACTGGATGACCAAATCTTCTCACATCCTCTTTCATCTCCAACTCCATGTTGCCTCTTCGTGAGAATCAATGCCTACCCCATGTCTCTGTATATAAAAAAATTTGGTATGTAATAATTATTATTATATAAAAGCTGAGTTGGTGCCATACGAGCTATAAATTAAGAAGAAAAGAAAATAATTAATAAACTTTTTTTAATACATGGAAATTAACCGAATCCAGCAGGAAAATAAAATAAAATAGAAGGAACCCATAAAATAATAATTAACTATCTCGGTCCGACACTTTTGTACGTAATTCTCAGGAAGTCTTCTCTATTGGCCTATTCAATCTCAATCGAATTAGTTTTTGTGCTCAGTTAGTGTTTCCTTGTTATAAAAATTCACCGCTACATTAATTATAGCATATTCCCATTTCTTTTCATTTAAACACATAAAATGACCTGGCCGTATTGTCAGCATGACATGAGGATGTTGTAATTTGGACTGCGGATTGCCCATCTTTCATATCTATTCATATTCTGTTCCTGCATGGATAATATTGGCTGGACCCTTCAACTCAATCAGTAAATTAAAATAATAATTAACCATCATGAGTAGCACAGGAAGAGGAAACCGATGATCTCACTACCATTTATTTAGCAAAAAAATGATGATATCACTACCATATGAAGCAACACTTGTTAAGCACATCTTCTGCTTTGTTATATAAATTCTAGACTAAATAATTAACCGACTAAGTTTAGCCAATGACCGTAGTGGTATAGTGACAAAAAAAATCGAGTAAGGTTAAGTCAGTATGATTGACAAATATTTATTAATACTAATAGATAACTCGAGTTACATGATGATTATATATAGACAAAATTGACTTTTTAATTTTATTTAATATAACTGCAAAGGATTGCGAAGTAGAATATTCTATTTGCTAAATTTTTTGTTATGCAGTGGAATCAATTCGAATGAACAAGGTATATTTGGTCGGCCTTTGGCACCACTTAGAATAAGTCAGTTTATTGACTTTAAGTCACTTTTTGTAACAGTTTTAAGCAAATAAGCTAGTCAAGCAAACACAATAGATCGATTAGTACCCGTTCCAGTGAAGTATCAATATAAAGATAAAAGATGCATTTAAAAATTATAATTATTATTAATGTATTAGTGGTTGCACGTCCTAATAGCTCTAGTGGTCACCTGCAAGCAAGGGCAGAGCCAGAAATTTTATTCAGGGAGGTCATTTATGCATGCAAGATCAAATCGATAAACACATAATTTTAGATGCAATATATTAGGTTTCCCAATTAAATTTAAACAAATAATTTTAATAATATTGACCCCACTCAAATACATGTAGGTAAAAAAATATTTATTTCAATGGTGTCAATGGGTAAATTTACCTAAGTGAACTAAGTGATCACACAGGCATGCGCAGGTCAAAACCCTTCCAATGCCTAAGTTAGCATGCATCCTACTTCTACCATTGACACCAGAAAAAAACCATTTAAATAACTAAAATTTAATATAAAAGGCTATCAGCAAAATTGGGTGATTGTTTCTCAACTTATTTGGTTTCAAAATCTTGAGAAACTATTGGTGTCACCTATATAATCAACAATTAAAACGGAATTATATATATATTTACATTTTATTGTATACTCTTGCATATTTATGTATGCACGGGTTACAATCTAGTATATTTATGATTTTATCAACAATTATTTGTGCTTTAATGCCGCTGGCCCATGGGGAGGGGGAGGGGGTGGTAAACAAAACAAACTATATGCATCTCAAGTGCAACAATATTGCCAATTATCTTTAGGTCAAATGATATTTTTTTTTAGTATTTTCAATAGTAAGTTTGAAATTTCATATTCGCACTGAGAGAAAAAATACTATTGTTTAGTTCCTAATATTATTAAAACTATTGAATATTCGGGTGTAACCGAGATTAAGTTATGTCTCAATCTCAATTTGAAATATAATCTTGGTTATGCCACAATCTATTTGAGAGAGTATCAGCTCACACTTTAATCTCACATTTAATTTATAGGTCATTTAGACCGCCAAAAGAACTCAAAGAAATAAACAATATTGCAAAGAGGAATATTGTAATCTCAACAACTAGAGAATGTTTCTTATTTATACTATAATTTAAACCAAAGCTTTTTTGACTTTGGATTGACTTCATTACATATTGACACATCAGTTTTTGAACTATCACAATTTTACACATCATTAATATTTTTTTATTAATTTTTTACTTTGATTATTTAGTCGATTAGCACTTCCTCTCTCTCAACAAAATCCTTTCTCCTCTCTCGATTCTGGTCTCCTGCCTTCAGTCTCTCCTGCCATCGTTCTCATGCCTTCAGTCTGCCCTGCCAATTCTTTACGTTTCAACTTTGCACATCTCTCTCCTCCAGCACTCATAAATCTCATTCAATCTCACTCCTCAAAACCTCCCCAATTCCCATTCCTCACGATGCTTTACTAACCTCAATCTAGGATGATCGGGTTAAGACCCAAATTCATTGCATTTGGGCTAAATTCGTCCTCGCCACAAAACCTGAGATTGAAAAACCTCAAAGGGACCTACATCTAAAATTCAAGTCTAGAAGGAGCTTCCCACTTTTCTTGGTGAAGGATAAGCAGATCGTTTTATTTTTGATTTAAAATGTTTATTGTGAAAAATGTTTATTGTGAAAAATATATTTTTTCATATAGTATAGTCTTAAATATCCCTATAGGTTAGTGTTTATGTTTTCTGGTATATATTGCACATCCTACGTATTTGATTAAATGCCTTAAAGACCATGTATATCACTTAATAGAAAAGATGCAACTAAAAGTGTAAAATAAATGAATTTTGTTTATAGTTTATTAAATTGAGGAGGAAAGCTACTTGATATGTGTCTCTAATTTAAACCAATTGCTGCTTCTTCAATTGGCCTCGATGCCTTTATACAAACATACAAATGATGATTTTCTCATTTAAGATCTTTCCTATTTATTGAGAGATTTTACAACAAAAAAAAAAAAAATAATAAAAAAAAATAGCTTAATGGTGTGACGAAGAAGTCCAATGGCGTGAATTATCCAATTGAGAGATCTTGCTTGCTAATCTGTTTGACCATCTGTAATGTTATGGAGCTTTCGGTTGCACTTAATCCTTATTGAGCACTTTAGAAAAACCTTTGGTTGTATGTAATCTGACAGACAAAGTTTTTGTTTGATAAATGTAAGAGCATTCCCAATGGGTTTGCCAAAAGCCAAAATAAACTCAAATATAGCTAATAAGCCCCAAAAATGGCTCCCAATGGATGAGCTACACATGAGGCAAAATAGAAATTTGTTACAGTGTCAAGGCATTTATGCCTTACACTATTCATTGGGCATTTCATTTTTTTATTATTTTCTTTTGTCTTGGACCTCATTAATAGTACATGTATTGCTACAATGAATGTTGCAACTTCATTTTTTCTTCCACAATGAATGCCATGGGTAGTTAGTCATTCATGAAAAAATTAAAAATTTATCAAATGAGACTTATTAAAAAAATATTTAATATATATTGCACTATGGAAAATATAGATTATAAAATTTAATAAACTAGTTTTTTTAATGATTATATATATATATATGACTTTTAGAGGAAATAATAAAGAATGAATATTTAAATGAAATAGAGTTGAGAATAGAGAATCGGATGTGAGTGTTTTGAAAAGTGGTAAGCTAAAATAGAAAAAGTAGGGTCTTAAGCCAAATTTTAGCTTAAATTTTAGACAATCCATTGGGAATGCTCTCTAACAGACAAAGTGCTGCAATGAAATTAGTCCATGCAGATGTTCATAGGCTCTCTTTTTATTTATTTATTTTTCTTCTTTTAATGAAAATCAATAGGGAACTAGGAAAATTATTACTTTTTTAAATCATCAATGTTACATGTGCAAACTATGTGATCATATATGTTATTGAGAATATATATAGAAGCTAAATCATTATCAATTATCATATTTCTTATCTTATATTAATTGAAAAAAGTCAATAAAATTGTTACAATTAAATATTTCAACTTCTTATATATACAAATCAACATATCAATTGAGACTTTTCCGTGCATAGCGCAAGTTTGCGACTAGTTTTTACTATAATCTTGTCACCCAAGCTTTAGGGTTTTGCTAAAGACAAAGAAAAGGCATGTGTGTGGCTAGAAGAGTGTCCATTCTTTTCTCTAATCTCTTGTTAAAAAAGATTTGTCTCAATAATTATAACTATAGTCGCAAACCTTTTGATGCACAGAAAATGAATTAAAATTAAATCTAAAAAATTATTGGTCTAACTATGATTTTTATTGTCTTTTATATTTTATCTAAATATGAAAATTGATAATTATTAAAAGACATTTATTATTATTGTGTTTATATATAAAATATATTATAGTATTAGGATTTATTATGATTGTGTTTATATATATGAAATAATATTTATTTCATTAAAAAAATATAATATGTCAAGATTCTAATGAGATGTTTAATTATAGAATAAAATTTAAATTCAATTAAAATATATATATATATTAAAATAATGAGGTGTAAAATTGTGAGAACTCAAAAGCTTATGTGGAATATTATGAAGTCAATAAAAGTCAAAAAGTTCAGTTTTAATGTATAGATTTTGATCTAAAAAAGAATAATATGCTAAATATATTGCGAAGAGGAAAAATCAAAGAAGGAAAGAATATTGTAGCACGAGTTAATTAATGACTACGCATATTAACCAATTGTATTCCTTTTACTTTTCTTTCAATGAACTTGTACAATTGGACTGACGCATGCACGGACCCATCCTCGGACGTATTCCAAAAATAAACTTCCAAACACATCAAAATCAGAATTTCTCCTTTCTCTCTCCGAAGTTGACCTCATCTATACGGCTACATCATCTATTGCCCAATTTTATAAATCTCATAGAAGGTTCTTAACTTAACACACACGCAGGCACAGTTAACTAATAGTATAAATCTGTGACAACTATTAGCACTTTCTCTGTCTCATGCATGCAGTTCTG
Source organism: Fagus sylvatica (assembly GCA_907173295.1). Taxonomy (NCBI): domain Eukaryota; kingdom Viridiplantae; phylum Streptophyta; class Magnoliopsida; order Fagales; family Fagaceae; genus Fagus; species Fagus sylvatica. The sequence continues at coordinate 3,396,080 of OU015762.1, forward strand.
GCCAGATTCTAACCATGACCACTTGTTTGGTACACAATTTTTAAAAACTGTTTCTTTATTCGTAAACCCAAAAAAAGGAATCTCACAGAAATTTTTGTATATTTGGCACACCAGTTTTTTATTTCAATCTCAAAAACATATTGTTTTTTTTGGATCCCATGCCATTTTTCAGAATGGGACCCTGTTTTGGGTTTTTTTGAAACCGGTTTGTTTTCATCATTTTATTACTGTTGAAGCTGCTCTCACTCCACCACACCCACACCCACACCCACGGCAACCGCAAACCCAACATCAAACTTAAACTCAGTCTCATGGCCACCATCCACACTAATAGATATTTTCCATTTTATTTCAAAATGAAGAGATCATTTTGGAGAGGATAGGGAAAAAAATTGAAAACTATGGTTAAATACATACTGGTTGATGGATAAAATTTAAAAACAGTTCCTTAAGTTAAGTACATTAGTTCCCCAATTGAATTCAAACACATAGTTGCTTTACCCAATAAAACACAAATAATGTTATATTTTCAAGAATTTTAAATTCAATATATTTGAATTCAACTAAGAACCTAATGTACACCTAAGGAGTACCTAATTTTACTGGTTGATTAACCAACGTTACTCTACCATAATATAAAAATTCATAACTGAAAACAAAGAGACCTCAATCTTATTTTGATTAAGGTTGGACACTTTTATATATATATATATATCCTTTTTTGTGCATACCCGTGGGAGTAGCCTGATTGGCTCATGATGATATATAGTCTCATGATCAGCATAATGATGTTTTTCAATTGTCAGCAAAACAATTAAATTGTGATCTTTACCGAGGTTGATATAAGTACTTTAAATTTTAAAAAAAAAAAAAAAAAAAAAAAAAAAAAAAAAAAGAAAGAATATTGTAACCTTCCAAAATTGAAGATCAAATCATGAACCATAAGTTCAAAAAGCTTCTAATTTTGTATATGTAGCGGCATTTTTTTTATGATTGCTGCTATAGAAAGTGTCGGTATATATATATATTGGTGTTTTTTGTAGTGCTATCTGTAGTCATGCATGCTACA
>OU015762.1:3397248-3482319 GCA_907173295.1 Fagus sylvatica
GGAAACCGATGATCTCACTACCATTTATTTAGCAAAAAAATGATGATATCACTACCATATGAAGCAACACTTGTTAAGCAAGGAACGTGCATCTTCTTCTTTGTTATATAAATTCTAGACTAAATAATTAACTCGACTAAGGTTAGCCAATGACCTTAGTGTTATAGTGACAAAAAAATTCGAGTAAGGTTAAGTCGGTATGATTGACAAATATTTAGTAATACTCATAGATAACTCGAGTTACGTACATGATGATTATATATAGACAAAATTGACTTTTTAATTTTATTTAATATAACTGCAAAGGATTGCGAAGTAGAAGATTCTATTTGCTAAATTTTTTGTTATGCAGTTGATTGACAAATATTTAGTAATACTAATAGATAACTCGAGTTACATGATGATTATATATAGATAAAATTGACTTTTTAATTTTATTTAATATAACTGCAAAGGATTGCGAAGTAGAAGATTCTATTTGCTAAAAAAATTGTTATGCAGTGGAATCAATTCGAACTTCGAACTTGCAACAATGAACAAAGGAACTATTTCCAATTAGTTGGAATATGAACAAGGTATATTTGGTCGGCCTTTGGCACCACTTAGAATAAGTCAATTTATTGACTTTAAGTCACTTTTTGTAACAGTTTTAAGCAAATAAACTAGTCAAGCAAACACAATAGATCGATTAGTACCCGTTCCAGTAAAGTATCAATAATAAAGATAAAAGATGCTTTAAAAAATTATAATTATTATTGATGTATTAGTGCTTGCACATCCAAATATCTCTCATGGTCACCTGCAAGCAAGGGCGGAACCAGAAATTTCATTCAGTGGGGTCATTCAAGCATGCAAGATTAAATTTATGAACACATAATTTTAGATGCGGTAAATTAGGTTTTCCAATTAAATTTAAACAGATAATTTTAGTAATATTGAACCCACTCAAATACATGTAAAAAAAATATTTATTTCAATGGTGTCATGGGTCAATTTACATAAGTAATTTATTTAAAAAAATTTAAATCTATAAAAAATTTGTTATATCATGCTAGTGGGGTCAATTACCCACCCTTCACATAGCCCCACCCATGCCTGCAAGAGTTAAGAAAAAAACTAAGAAGTGATCACACAGGCATGCGCAGGCCAAAACCCTTCCACAAAGTTACTTACATTCCATTCCTTTAAATAACTAAAATTTAATATAAACTATCAGCAAACAAGATTACTTATTTGTTTCAAAATTTCATTCCATTCCATTCCTCTTATAATTTATTCATTTCATTCCATTTCATTCCCCTCTAAACTCCCAAACGAAGCCTTACAATCTAGTATATTTATGATTTTATCAACAATTATTTGTGCTTTAATGCCGCTGGCCCATGGGGAGGGGGTGGTAAACAAAACAAATTATATGCATCTCAAATGCAACAATATTGCCGATTATCTTTAGGTCAAATGATATTTCTTAGTATTTACAATGATAAGTTTGAAATTTCATATTCTCACTAGGAAAAAAATACTATCGTTTAGTTCCTAATATTATTAAAACTTTTGAATATTCGGGTGTAACCGAGATTAAGTTATGTCTCAATCTCAGTTTGAAATATAATCTTGGCTATGCCACAATCTATTTGAGAGAGTATCTGTCCACACTTTAATCTTGCATTTAATTTATAGGTCATTTAGACCGCCAAAATAACTCAAAGAAATAAACAATATTGCAAAGAGGAATATTGTAATCTCAACAACTAGAGAATGTTTCTTATTTATACTATAATTTACAACCAAAGCTTTTTTGACTTTGAATTGACTTCATGACATATTGACACATCAGTTTTTGAACCATCATAATTTTACACATCATTAATATTTTTTTATTAATTTTTTACTTTGATTATTTAGTCGATTAGCACTTCCTCTCTCTCAACAAAATCCTTTCTCCTCTCTCGATTCTGGTCTCCTGCCTTCAGTCTCCCCTGCCAATATTCTTTACATTTCAATTTTGCACATCTCTCTCCTCCAGCACTCATAAATCTCATTCAATCTCACTCCTCAAAACCTCCCCAATTCCCATTCCTCACGATGCTTTACTAACCTCAATCTAGGATGATCAGGTTAAGACCCAAATTCATTGCATTTGGGCTAAATTCGTCCTCACCTACATCTAAAATTCAGGTCTGGAAGGATCTTCCCACTTTTCTTGCAGATCGATTATTTAAAATGTTTATTGTGAAAAATATATATATTTTCATATAGTATAGTCTTAAATATCCCTATAGGTTAGTGTTTATGTTTTCTGGTATATATTGCACATCCTACGTATTTGATTAAATGCCTTAAAGACCATGTATATCACTTAATAGAAAAGATGCAACTAAAAGTGTAAAATAAATGAATTTTGTTTATAGTTTATTAAATTGAGGAGGAAAGCTACTTGATATGTGTCTCTAATTTAAACCAATTGCTGCTTCTTCAATTGGCCTCGATGCCTTTATACAAACATACAAATGATGATTTTCTCATTTAAGATCTTTCCTATTTATTGAGGGATTTTACAACAAAAAAAAATAAAAAAAAATAGCTTAATGGTGTGACGAAGAAGTCCAATGGCGTGAATTATCCAATTGAGAGATCTTGCTTGCTAATCTGTTTGACCATCTGTAATGTTATGGAGCTTTCGGTTGCACTTAATCCTTATTGAGCACTTAGAAAAACCTTTGGTTGTATGTAATCTGACAGACAAAGTTTTGTTTGATAAATGTAAGAGCATTCCCAATGGGTTTGCCAAAAGCCAAAATAAACTCAAATAGAGCTAATAAGCCCCAAAAATGGCTCCCAATGGATGAGCTACACATGAGGCAAAATAGAAATTTGTTACAGTGTCAAGGCATTTATGCCTTACACTATTCATTAGGCATTTCATTTTTTTATTATTTTCTTTTGTCTTGGACCTCATTAATAGTTCATGTATTGCTACAATGAATGTTGCAACTTTATTTTTTCTTCCACAGTGAATGCCATGAGTAGTTAGTCATTCATGAAAAAATGAAAAATTTATCAAATGAGACTTATTAAAAAAATGTTTAATATATATTGCACTATGGAAAATATAGATTATAAAATTTAATAAACTAGTTTTTTTAATGATTATATATATATATATATATATATATAGCATATATATATGACTTTTAGAGGAAATAATAAAAAATATAATGAATATTTAAATGAAATAGAGTTGAGAATAGAGAATCGGATGTGAGTGTTTTAAAAGTGGTAAGTTAAAATAGAAAAAGTAGGGTATTAAGCCAATTTTTAGCTTAAATTTTAGATAATCCATTGGGAATGCTCTCTAACAGACAAAGTGCATGCAATGAAATTAGTCCATGCAGATGTTCATAGGCTCTCTTTTTATTTATTTATTTTTCTTCTTTTAATGAAAGTCAATAGGGAACTAGGAAAATTATTACTTTTTTAAATCATCAATGTTACATGTGCAAACTATGTGATCATATATGTTATTGAGAATATATTTAGAAGTTAACTCATTATCAATTATCATATTTCTTATCTTATATTAATTGAAAAAAGTCAATAAAATTGTTACAATTAAATATTTCGACTTCTTATATATACAAATCAATATATGAATTAACACTTTTTCGCGCATAGTACAGGTTTGCGACTAGTTCTTACTATAATCTTGTCACCCAAGCTTTAGGGTTTTGCTGAAGACAAAGCAAAGGCATGTGTGTGGCTAGAAGAGTGCCATTCCTTTCTCTAATCTCTTGTTAAAAAAGATTTGTCTCAATAATTATAACTATTGTTTTGATCTCAAAAAAAAATATGTATAAATATATTGCGAAGAGGAAAAGTCAAAGAAGGAAAGAATATTGTAGCACGAGTTAATTAATGACTACGTATATTAACCAATTGTATTCCTTTTACTTTTCTTTCAATGAACTTGTACTATTGGACTGACGCATGCACGGACGCCTCCTCGGACGTAATCCAAAAATAAACTTCCAAACACATTAAAATCAGGATTTCTCCTTCTCTCTCCGAAGTTGACCTTATCTATACGGCTATATCATCTGTTTGCCCAATTTTATAAATCTCATAGAAGGTTCTTAACTTAACACACGCACCCACGCGGGAAATTATATTGTAATCCACGAGTACAAGGTTAGATATATAAATCTCATGGAAGGTTCTTAACTTAACACATGCACCCACGCGAGAAATTATATTGTAATCTCGGAATACAAGGTCAGTAATCTAATCTTGTACTCTCAACCAATAAGAAAAAGCCAAATCATAAAAAAACCTGACATCAGCTAAAAATCCATATCATCCAAGAAACTAACGTCCGTTAATGAATATGTTGTAAAGAAAGATGATTGTTGTTAGTCAAGTTCACTTAAGTGGGCCCGTGACATTTGAAAAGATGAGAAAAGTGAGAATAATTCACTTAAGTGGGCCCGTGACATTTGAAAAGAGGAGAAAAGTGGGAATAAGGAAATGAAAAGTCATTTAGTAAAAAAGTGGTCAGCAGAGAAGAAAAGGACGAAAGCCATTGTGGGTAGAATGCAGAAAAAGTAAAAAAGTTTCTCTTATTGTTGTAAATTGTTGCTGTCAACGTCTTGCAAAAAGTTACTGTTACACAATTTTGTTTTGCAAAGGAAATATAGATGAAGCACAAGGATGTGATAGTGAAGGTATATTTTAGTTTATTTTGTTTTATATTTTGAGATTTGTAGTGATATGGTTGTTCTCAAATAAAATATAGAAAAATTTCTTAAATTTGTTTACATATACAACTTGAGCTTAATAGTTTTGTCATGGAAAAATATCATAAAAATAATTTTTTATTTTATTTTTTACATATACATGCTTTATTTATTATTATTATTTTAGTTTATTTTGTTTTGGGATTTGTGGTGATATGTTTGTTCCCAAATAAAATATACAAAAATTCCTTAAATTTGTTTGCATATACACCTATTTTGTTAGAAGGAAATAGGTGAGGAAAGGAGAGGTGGAGAAGAAACAGGTCGAGTAAAAGGAATATTGCACTTAATTGGTTTTGATAAAAATGGAGCATGGGGAGAAAATGGCAAGTGAATATTTCATCACGTAGGGTCATTGGAGAGAGAGAGATTTAGTTCCATATGAACTGCATGTGAGCAATAACAACAACAAAAATAAAAAATAAAAAAATCATATTTATTGGGACATTGAAAACTCCGATATCATTTGTTGGGACCACAATTTAAGTCTTATGTGAAATAAGAAATTTTTCAAACAATTTTAATCAATCATTGAGAGATCAATACCGAATCTATACACAATTTGTTAGAACTAGATTGAGATCAATTGCACTATGTAATTGTTAGTTTTAAAACTCAAAAAGTGTAAGAGTAAAAAGATAAAAGATCAAAAAAGAAAAAAGTTAAGTTTAATTTTTTTTTATTCAAAGATTGAGATTAAAAATGAATGTTTCAACTTTTAATCTTAACCATTGAAAATAATTTTATAAATGCAATTGACCTGACAATTGCATTGGATCTTAATCCCATAACAACTCATAGGACCGAATCTATATATGGTCTCTGAAGCATAATATAATAATAAACATTTGGTTTTTTCTGCTACATTCAAATTGAGCTGGCCAGGCTCAAACTGGCCACGGTCAAGATATTCGCATGATTAGTTGATAACAACGGAATTAGCAAAAGGAAATCTATGACATTGACAATTATTAATAAAAAAAAGACATTGACAATTTGGTAGAAGGTGGATCTCCATTGGCTAAAAACAAAAGACAAAAACATTGACAGTGACAATTATTAATACTTATGAGATTTAAAATCATTGCCGTGGAAGAAGAATTACGCAGACAGAAGCATTTTTTTTGGGTTGTGGTGGGTCCGAAGTGAAGTGAAGTGCATGTGAGTACCAAAGTTTCATGCTTATGGACCGTGGTCCGTGTAATGCTGCTTCTGGTAATATCGTTGTTGACATATTGGACAGGCTACTCTGAACGCTCCAAACTTTCTGTTGTTTCGGGCATATCTAGTCGCGGTTGCTTTTACTTTCTATTGGATTGTCGATAAGTCATGTGTTCGATGTTGTATTTGTGTTGTTTTCTGTTGTTGTGTTGCTCTTAATTTAGTTGTTGTTTTTTCTCTTTTTGTTGTTGTTAGGTTTGTTGCTGTTTTTTCTTTGTACTGTTTTGTCATCTTTGTTATAGGGTTCTCGACCATGACATATGTTATTTCTGTCGTCCTTATTATAGGGTTCAGGATTTTGTTATGTAATCTTTTTAGTTACCAATGAAGTCCTTTTTATTAAGCAAAAATTCAAATTATACTCTATAAGTTGGGTTAAATACTACCATTAATGTATTAAAAAATAGAAAAAAAATAAAAAAAAATTACATTCCTTAAATTTAGTTCGTTGTCATTTTGTGTAAATTCCAAGTTTCTCTCTGTAAATATTTAGGATTTTGAATTGTTTTTGGGCGGACCAGTGGTAAAATCAAATAGATTACACGGTGTAATACCGACTCTGTTAATTTGATTAATCAAATTAATGCTAATGTTAATGTTTAATTTCATTTATTTGTATATATATTCTTGGGAACTTTGCTTAGCTGCTGATAAAATAGGAAAATAGAATAAATTTACGATTTTTGTGTGTTGAGTTCTAGATTAAATAAAAATTATTGGAATACAAATAATTTCCACTTAAATTAGGCTAAGAGGAGACCAGTTGGTCCATGAACTAAGGGTTTTTTTTTTTTTTTTTTAAGTAAAATAAAATTTAAATTTTGTTTTATATTCTGTTTCTATGTTTCTAGTTGAACATATTAGTCTCTGTATGTGTCCAAATTATATATAGTTTTTATTTTTATTTTTACAGGAAATGGATGAAAGTTTTGGGTGGGCTATACATATAAGGCTAAATTATAAATTACACTTTCTAGATTTGATCAAAATTCAATTCAGTCCTCTAAGTTTGGTTTTGGTTTCAATTCACACATTTCATCCAAGTTCCGATAGTGGTGCCATTAAACGAACAAAAAAGGTTTTGTTTTCATTTTTCTAAGTTCTTTATATTAAAAAAATGCATAGCTGCCAACTCTTTGCCTCTCAATCTCTTCCTTAAGTTCCTTAGCCCACAAACACTTAGAAAAATATAGCCAAAATACTCAAAATAATCACAACATAGTAAAACATAACACCCCAAACACTTAGAAAAATATAACCAAAATAGTCGAAATAATCACAAATCACGTAAACATAACAAACTCTTGGAAAAAATATAGTCAAAATGACTGAGATTGCATGTGATATAGTGGATTTAAGGGATTCGTAATAGAAGCCCTCAGGTTTCTTCTTATCTATAAATTATGTGCTGAGTCCAATTGGTTTGTCATGTCATGTGTGTGCCAATTAATAGTCTATTTGGTTAGAAGGAAATAGGTGAGGAAAGGAGAGGTGGACATGGAACAGGCTTGAGTAAAAGGAATATTTGCATGTGAGCAACCAAAAAAAAAAAATCATTAAGGGACTGGCCTAGTTTTTGCTTCAGAAAGAAAGACGTTGATAACCAGGCTTTTAAGAAAGATGTTGCACTTTGATTGAGACTACAAAAGATAATTTATGCCATCTGGAGAGAGAAGGGAAATTCCCAGTCAATCTTGATGAACGGCCTGTTCAATGGTACGAACAAATGTAGTTGCTCAGTGAGACAGTGACACATGAAAATAAAAATACGATTAAAATGGCACTCCACCTCAATGAGATGTCCGCAAAAACTCCTCCTATAAAAATGTCATTAGAATTTAACGTGAGGAAATCCTTTACTATTAAGCAAGGTGAGAATTACCAATATGCATAAAGAAACAATAATATATCGTATTAGAAATATGAAGAAAAAAGGATGCAGATAAGAAAAGATTATTGAATATGATTATATTAGAAATTAGCAATTAGAGGAAAATCATGTGATCGAATAGATTCATAATACTGTAGAATGCATAATACTGTACAGAGATAGCCTATGTAGAGAGGCCAAAGCAACTTGCAGTACATGTAATGTAGTACAATATAATACAGTAGTATACTATGATACAATGTACGAGTGTACGGTGGGCCCAAGAGTGGGCTTGTGCCTCCTAATACACTTAGAGTTTCACTTAATTACAAGGTACATAATGTAGAAGTAGACTGTGATTGCTTAACATTGCTAATCCACACAAATGGGCCAATTAGACGATATCTGCAATCTGACCGCCATCGTCTTGATCTTGTTTCTTTGTGCCGCCAAAAAAAGCAAACCTGTTGAATGCTTGGGAAGCTGATTGAGCTGCATGTGTATAGAGGTCATAAACTTGTTTGTACCAGCGACGACGTAGAAGCTCTATGAGGATTCCACATAAATTGATCATCACCAGAAATAAGGTATTGACGAGAATTGAAGCAAGCAGCTCACATGCAAGAATTGCACAAGTGACACAAACAAACTTCAACACTGAGAGGTAGTCTGCATTTTTAGGTCCTAGTTTTATTCCCAAAAGTGTAGTGCAGTAGATAAACATTGCTATGATAAATAATGGCATGATTGCATCATGTTCCACGAGTGGAGAAATGTCCTTGCCAAGTGAACGTTGTGCAAGGACGCCAAGTAAGATCGTGATGATAAAGTTAAGAGGCTCGTGGAATCCCGTGGAAGAACGGTCTTCTCTCGCACTTGTACAATTAAAAAAAGAAAAGAAAAGAATTAATCAAAGAAACTTGTTGAGCCTTATTATTTTATTTTATTACTTTTTTGGACTCTTAAGCAATACCAAAAAAAAAAAAAAAAAAAGACTAACTATAAAATGCAAGATAATTTTTATTTTCATCTCTAATTTTTTTTTTTTTAATTTCAGACCATAATATTTGTATTTGTTTCTTTTGTATATCCGCTGATTATATGATTGTTAAATGATAAGTTGGCACATAGACCACACACACTCGTTGACAAGGATAGGGACGTGACTTGATTTTCCTCCTTTTGTTTTTCCCTTTTTTTCTATTTTCATTTTACAAAAATCTAAATCCCACAAACTCCATTTAAATTTTCTGAATTGGTTTTAAAATATGACTGCAACAGTGCAGCACGCCATGAACAAAATAATTTTATTCATCCAAAAAGATCAAATATCATATTCGAATTTTGATAGCAACCTTAAAAAAAGATTAAAAAAAATCGTACTACAATTATTGTAACAATATGCTTAAGTCGCAATTTGTGTTGATTTACAATCAATCTAGAGTAATCATTATTGCTCTTACCTTGATTTTCCACCAATCAACATATATTATAACATCTCACCAAATTATTCAAAAAAGATTAAGAAATTAATTATGATACAAGACTTATTCTTTAAAAGAAAAACAATCGGAAACTATTCAGAACGGTAAAACAGTTGAAATATCCTTTGGCAAAAGACGCATTTTAAAGCTCATGCTGTTGAAGAGGTTAAAATTTTGCCTGGCTTGGAAAAGTCAACCAAAATTATACTACAATCGTATTGACATTACATCATTCTCTATTTGTTAGCATGACATGTACTCCGACCTAATTTTTCCTTCCTAACTTGGGTTTGAAAAAAATAAGCTTAAATACTTATTTAGTGCTTAACTGAAGTTATTTTCATGAGTTTACTTATATATATATATATATATATATATATATATAATATATATATATATATATATATATATATATTATATAAGAACTGAAGTTATTTTCATGAGTTTACTTATTGTGAAAAAATATAGTTGTATCTTAAAAAGACAGTTTATGTTGAAAATAATCATCCAAACAATCCTGAAGGACCACCTCTTGCAAATAGATTCATTTCATATTTTAGTTTGGTTATTGATATTTCCACATTAAATAGTGATATTTTTGCATTATTGACAGAAATAAAATTTTCATTATAAAATAGACAAATAGAGAGATTTCTTAAATGGCAAAGGATCCTTTTCCGGAGAGGATATACTCCTAGAGATTAATTTCCTCTTTCTTTTTTTTTTCTTTTTTTGAAACAGGGATTAATTACAAAAACAAAGCCCACGATGAAATACAGATACTAAATTGATCCAGATAATAGCTAGTGGCTAGTGTTTCAGTTCATGAGTAACAAGAAAATGAAGAAAGACAAAGAGAAAGACCTACATACCTCCCATCATCGCGCTTTGATATCTTTCTTTTCTTTTTCTTCCCAACTCCTTGTGAGACTGCAGATCGATGTCTCCCAACCGGATACCCAAATCCTCTCACCTCCTCTTTCATCTCCAACTCCATGTTGCCTCCTCGTGGTCGTGGGTATCAATGCCTACCACATATGTCTGTATATAGAAACATTTGGTACATAATTTTTTTTGCTTCAAAGCATTTGGTACATAATTATTATTATATAAAAGTAGTTAAGAAGAAAATCTATCGTCATACAACGTAAGCTGATATCTGATAAAATAATTAGTAGACTTTTTTTTAGTACAAGAAAATTAATCTAATCCACCAGGAAAAAAACAAAAAAGAAGGTTACCATAAAATAATAATTATCTATCATGGGTAGCAAAGCCTATGGCTTTGATCTCCAAATGCCATTTGAAGCAACACTTGGTAAGCAAGAAAAGTGCATCTTCTGCCTTATTACATATATATATATATATTCTAGACTAAATAATTAACTCGAATAAGGTTAGCCAGTGAACAGTCTTAGTAGTTAGTAGTCTAGTGCCACTTTCTGAAAGAAGAAATAAAAATAAAAAATAAGAAACTTAAGCCCGCAAGATTGACTAATATTTAGTAATATATACTTAACTGACATCATGATGATTGGAACCTTCACGTTCTGTACTGATCAAAGTTACGCGCACACAAAAGCGAGATGAATAGAGGTTTTTGACACATATATACTTGTACAAGACTAATATTGCTCTTATTAATTAGAAAGGAAAAGTTAAGAATTAGTCAGAATGTTTTGCACCTATTTTGTATTTGTAGGAAAAGCTGCCTTTGGATAGTCCATGACTAATCAAACACCAATAACTTTACCAACACAATATATTTCCTAGTTGTTGAGGTGTTAAATTGTTAATGGTTGACAATAAAGTGGTGAAGAGATGGGCTCATATGAGCATTAGTAAGAACCTACCAATTCAACAATTATGAAGTATATTATAAAAATTATTGTGTTTGTAGCATAGCATTACTCCTAATGATGTTTTCCATGAGCGCACCAAGCATATCGAGATTGATTGTCATCTTGTGCGTCATCATCTGTCTGCTGGCATCCTACATCTTCTTCCAGTTAGCTCTTCTGATCAGACTGCTGACATCTTTACGAAGACTTTTCCTCCTGGTCGTTTTCGTGATCTTGTTTCCAAACTCAAGATGGCTTCTTTCAAACCACCTTGAGTTTGAGGGGGGATGTTAATATGTATATATTATATACCATTGTTATTGTACTAGTCTAGGGTTTCCTAGGGTTTCTACTATACCATACACTAGACTAGGCCTATATATATTCCTTATTTGTACATGATTCTGCAGAATACACAATATAGTTTATTCTCTCTGTGCTTCTCTCTTCTCTGTCTGTCTCTGCTTCTCTCTAAATCTAACATGGTATCAGAGCCAAATTAATCCTTTGGCATTGTGATTCTTAAAACTAGTATAGATTTTTCTGAAAACAGTTTTTTCAAAAACAACAGCCGTGCCTCTCTTCTCCTGCAATTGCTTCCAGAGACCTCCGTTCCTCCTGTTCTGCCTACTGCTCTGATCATCAGAGCTTGATTTCCACCCTGCAATTGCTTCCAAAGATCTCCGTTCCTCCTGTTCTGTCTACTGCTTTGATCATCAGAGCTTGATTTCCGCCACGCGTCTCATCTGTCTCGGGCAAACCCGCAGGTTCTGATCTCCGCCGCCGCCTCTAGGCTGCTCCTTTTATCTTTTGAGAGACATCCACAGATTCGTCTCGTCAAGACGAATCTCCACCAGAAATCTCGAAGCCAGAAAACGCTCCACGCGCCGCCACTCGCCGGTGAAGCTTCCGGCAAACCCGCAGGTTCTGATCTCCGCTGCCGCCTCTAGGCTGCTCCGTTTATTTTTCCAGAGACATCCACGGATTCGTCTCGTCAAGACGAAGCTCCACCAGAAAAATCGAAGCCGGAAAGTGCTCCACGCGCCGCCACGCGCCGGTGAAGATTCCGGCGTATTTTTTGCCCCAGATCCACGCGCGACTCGTACACGCGCCCCGACCCGCGCGTGAACCGCGCCCCGACCCGGCGCCCCGACCCGCGCGTGAACCGCGCCCCGACCCGAGACCCGAATCGCGCCCCGACCCGCGCCTCGACCCGCGCCGCGCCCCGACCCGTGACGTCACCGGTCCTCACTGCTGACGTCAGCCCTCCTCACTGCTGACGTCAGCCCTAAAAAAAAAAAAAAAAAAAAAAAAAAGACTTACCCAATTCTATTTTGTTGCTTTGTTGTTTTTCTCATTTGTTATTTTCAGGTATTTCCGATGGATAAAAATGAACTTCCCAAGACTGTTACCACCATTCTCAATGGGCACAATTATGTTTTGTGGTCCCAAGACATGCGCAGCTTCCTCAAAGGCCATCGTTTATGGCGGTATGTTACAGGTGAAATCCAAGTTCCTGTTCGTTCTAAGGATGAAGAAGACACAAAATTTGCTGATCGTCTTGAAGATTGGGATTGCAAGAATCACCAAATCATCACCTGGTTTCGTCACTCTACTGTACCTTCCATTCATCAGCAATTTGGTCGATATGAAAATGCTAAGGATGTTTGGGATCTTCTGAGTCGTCACTATACTACTGCTGGCCTTTCTCACGAATATCAACTTTGGGGTCTTCTTGTCAATATGAAGCAAACGCCCAGACAACCGATCAATGAGTTTCTTTCTGGTATGCAGTCTATTTGGGATCAAATGGAACAGTCTACCCATATTGTCAAGGATCCTGAAGATGCAGCGATCTTAGCTACCAAACGAGATCAGTTTCATCTTATCCAGTTCCTGATGGCCTTGACTTCTGAGTTTGAACCAGTTCGTGCTACTTTGCTTCAGCAGGTCCCTCTTCCTACTCTGGCATTTGCTATGAGTCAGCTTCTCTCTCATGAGACCCGTCTTCGCACTCTTCAACCCCATCACCCTGATGCGGTCCTTGCTACTGCTACACGTCCTTCAAGCTCTTCCTCAAATGCGGTCCTTGCTACTGCTACACGTCCTTCAAGCTCTTCCTCATCTAGGAATGGTCCGAAATATTGCAAGAACTGTCATAAGCAGGGACATCTTCTGGCTGAATGCCCGATCATCCAATGTCGGTACTGTCACAAGATTGGTCACATTATCTACAATTGCCCTACCAAGCCTCCCAAGCCAGGTCAATCAGGCATTCTTCCAAGGCCTGTTAATCACTCTGTCGCTGTTGCTGCTGAAGACTCACCCTCTGATCCCTCTCTCTCATCTATCTCGGTTAGTGAGTTAGGACCAATGGTCTTTACCATGGTCAAACAATTTTTGTCCTCCTCTGATAAGGTTTCCTCTGCTGTCTCAGGTAATACTTGGTATTTTGATTCTGCCTGTTGTAATCATATGTCTCCTGATTCTCAGCTATTTTCTTCAATTATTCCTACTACTCATGCTCCTTTTATTCAAACTGCTAATGGCTCGCACCTTGCTGCTAGTCATACTGGTTCTGTTTCCACCTCTACACTATCTCTATCTGACACATATCTTATTCCCAACCTCACTCTTAATCTCATCTCTGTTGGTCAATTATGTGAACTTGGTTTTGACTTGTGGTTTGGTTCTTCTGGTTGTCGTGTGCAGGATCCTCGGACGAATCAGGTTCTTGGGACCGGCCGTAGAGTGGGACGGATGTTCGAGCTCACTTCCCTTCACCTACCTACCACATCGACACCCCCTCCGTCTCATGTTGCTCCTACTACTTCTGTTTTTCCTTTAAGTCTTTGGCATTTACGTTTAGGTCATGTGTCAGTTCAAAAACTTCGCACTTTAATTTCTAGTGGTTTTTTGGGTCAAGTCAAACATGATTCAGTTGATTGTGTATCTTGTCAGTTGGCCAAACAGCCCGCTTTATCTTTTAATAATAGTGACTCCTTTTCTCATGCCTCTTTTGACTTGATTCACTCTGATATTTGGGGACCTAGTCCCACTGCTACTGTAGGTGGATCTAAATACTTTGTCATATTTGTTGATGATTTCTCTCGGTATACATGGATTTACCTTATGCACAATCGCTCTGAATTATCTCAAATCTATCGCACTTTTGCCCAAATGATCTCCACCCAGTTTTCAAAAACCATTAAAATCTTTCGCACTGATAATGCCATGGAATATAGAGACTCCCAATTTCTTGATTTCATTCACACACAAGGCACTATTATTCAGCGTTCTTGTGCAGGAACCTCTCAGCAAAATGGTAGGGCTGAACGCAAACACCGCCACATTCTTGACTCTGTTAGGGCTTTCCTCATTTCTGCTTCATGTCCTGAACGTTTTTGGGGGGAAGCTGCTCTCACCGCTGTCTATACCATCAACCGTCTTCCATCCTCAGCTCTCCAAAATGTGACTCCCTTTGAACGTCTCTATGGTACTCCAGCTTCCTACTCTTCTCTTCGCGTCTTTGGTTGTGCATGTTTTGTTTTACTTCAGCCGCATGAACATTCCAAATTAGAACCTCGATCTCGTCTATGTTGTTTTCTTGGGTATGGGATTGAACACAAAGGTTATCGTTGTTGGGATCCTATCTCTCAACGTCTTCGCATTTCTCGTCATGTTGTTTTCTGGGAACATACTATGTTTAATTCCCTGTCCAAGTTTACAACTTGTTCCACCCCTTCATTTTTCACTAATCCATCACTACCTTTGTTTCCTATATCTCCAGTTGATTCTCCGACTTCCCCTCTAGCACCTCCACTAGCTGTGGATCCTGTCCTTGATCAGACTCCTGACCTCCCTCTTGCTGCTCCTCCTGCTGACTCTCCGGCTTCGCCCCAAGAATCTGCACCGCCTGTGGATCCTGTCACTGATCAGCCTCCTCTCCTCCCCCTTCGTCGTTCTGACCGGGTAAGAGCACCTCCTGCTCATTTGCGTGATTATTCTTGTTTTTCAGCCGTGCTTTCCCTTCATGAGCCTCACACCTATCGTGAGGCCTGCACTAACCCTCTTTGGCAGCAAGCAATGACAGAGGAACTTCAGGCTTTGGAGAAGACTCATACTTGGGACTTGGTTGATTTGCCTCATGGTAAATCTGCCATTGGCTGCAAATGGGTCTACAAGATCAAGACCAAATCTGATGGCTCTATTGAACGGTATAAGGCTCGTCTTGTTGCCAAAGGATATGCTCAGGAATATGGGATAGACTATGAGGAGACTTTTGCCCCTGTTGCTCGTATTACCTCTGTTCGTAGTCTTCTTGCTATTGCTGCAGTTCATCAGTGGCCTCTTTTTCAGATGGATGTTAAGAATGCCTTTTTAAATGGTGAACTCACTGAAGAAGTCTATATGCAGGCACCTCCAGGCTATTCAGACTGTTCTGACAAAGTTTGCCTCCTTCGTCGCGCTCTGTATGGTCTTAAGCAAGCTCCTCGAGCCTGGTTTGCCAAGTTTAGCAGTATTGTACATCAGTTTGGCTTCTCATCCAGTTCTCATGATACAGCATTATTTATCCGCCGATCTGATAAGGGTATGATTCTTCTTCTACTATATGTTGATGACATGATCATTACTGGGGATGATCACTCTGGCATTTCTGATTTCAAGCTATTTCTCCACCAACAATTTGAGATGAAAGATCTTGGTCATCTGAGCTACTTTCTAGGCCTTGAGGTCTCTTCTGATTCCACTGGTTATTATCTCTCTCAGGCTAAGTATGCCTCTGACTTGTTATCTCGTACTGGCCTGACTGACACTAAAGTTGTTTCTACACCCCTTGAGATGAATGCTCGCCTTACTCCCTTGGATGGCACACCTCTCAATGATGCCACTCTCTATCGTCAGCTTGTTGGCAGCTTAGTTTATCTCACTGTAACCCGCCCTGATATTGCTCATGCTGTTCATTTGGTGAGTCAATTCTTATCTGCTCCCCATTCTACACACTATGCTGCAGTGCTTCACATTCTTCGCTATATCAAGGGTACTATGTTTCACGGACTTCACTTCTCTGCTCACTCCACCCTTGACCTCTGTGCTTATTCTGATGCTGATTGGGCCGGGGATCCTACTGACCGCCGCTCTACTACTGGATTTTGTTTCTTTTTGGGAGATTCTCTTATTTCTTGGCGCAGTAAGAAACAACATATTGTGTCTCGCTCTAGTACTGAGGCAGAGTATCGTGCTCTGGCTGATACTACTTCTGAACTTCTTGCTCTTCGTTGGCTGTTGGAAGATATGGGTGTTACACATTCTTCACCGACTGTTATACATTGTGACAACCGTAGTGCTATTCAGATTGCGCATAATGATGTTTTCCATGAGCGCACCAAGCATATCGAGATTGATTGTCATCTTGTGCGTCATCATCTGTCTGCTCTGGCATCCTACATCTTCTTCCAGTTAGCTCTTCTGATCAGACTGCTGACATCTTTACGAAGACTTTTCCTCCTGGTCGTTTTCGTGATCTTGTTTCCAAACTCAAGATGGCTTCTTTCAAACCACCTTGAGTTTGAGGGGGGATGTTAATATGTATATATTATATACCATTGTTATTGTACTAGTCTAGGGTTTCCTAGGGTTTCTACTATACCATACACTAGACTAGGCCTATATATATTCCTTATTTGTACATGATTCTGCAGAATACACAATATAGTTTATTCTCTCTGTGCTTCTCTCTTCTCTGTCTGTCTCTGCTTCTCTCTAAATCTAACAACTCCATCGGACACTATTAAAGTGTTGTGAATAATAATAATAATATATAACTGGTTAAGCCCTTGTAAGAGAAATACTAAATGGTGAGTACAAGTGATGTAGCAAGCGTTAATAGCTGACGAGCAACGCACACAACCTTCCTAAAACTTGTTGATTTCCTATGCAGAAATACCAAGAACAATGACTTCTAATATTCTTGTTGATTTTTAAGAATACTCAACAGCAAAAGGAACAAAAAAACTCTTTTTAAGAGAAATCAAATATTATTAATTCCAAAACTGAATTGCCTAACGGCTACATAACATTGTTTATATAGGGCACTTAAAACCCTAGGACACGTTTGGTACACTGTAATGGTTATTACACTATAATAGGAATTAGTATTACAAGGAATAAAAGAAGCTGTAATGTAATAATTATTACCATTCATCTGTTTGGTGACAACACATGAATATAACCCTAATCTATATTTTATATTTTACTATAACATGATTAATATATAATTATTGCTTATTATACAAGCATTAATAATTTTAAAATATTTTGGAGACTTGGACTTTGAATATATATAATCAGTATTACAAGGAATAAAAGAAGCTGTAATGTAATAATTATTACCATTCATCTGTTTGGTGACAACACATGAACAAAACCCTAATCTATATTTTATATTTTACTATAACATGATTAATATATAATTATTGCTTATTATACAAGCATTAATAATTTTAAAATATTTTGGAGACTTGAATTTTGAATATATATATATATATATAGGTATAACATATTCATACCTAACGATTTTCCACAAAGTGGTGACGAAAGGTATAACTTGTACAAATCTTTCCATTTTCCAATTCGATCCAATCCATTCATTCATAGAGCTATTTACTCACGGTCAATATTGTCACTATCATCAATAAGAAAACCCCTAGGCTTGATATTAGATAGGGCTTCCAATGGAAGTCCTTTCGTTTCGTTTGTAGTTATGAATTGAATATTCAATGAATAAAGTGAATATTGAATGAATAAAGAGATTCAATCAAAAAAATAAAATAAAAATGAAAAATTCAAAGAGAATGGTTTGGAAAAAAGAATGAAATGGTAGAACAAAAGTCGTATGGATTCACAAAAATTATGTGAATAAAAACTAAAAAAGAAATATCGAAGTCGTTCTGATGATTCAATAATACTATTTATTATTACGTCAATTTCGAGTTCTTAGTTCCTTCGACTGTTTTCCATTTGAAGGAACGTAGTATTACAAGGAATAAAAGAAATTGTAACGTAAAAATTATTACTATTCATCTGTTTGGTGACAACACATGAATAGAACCCTAATCTATATTTTATATTTTACTATAACATGATTAATATATAATTATTGCTTATTATACAAGCATTAATAATTTTAAAATATTTTGGAGACTTGGATATATATATATATAGTAGAGAGAGAGAGAGAGAGAGAGAGAGAGAGAGAGAGAGAGAGAGAGAGAGAGAGAGAGAGATTTAAAAAAAAAAAATGTAGTCAACTCAACTATGGTTTTTGGAATTTTTTTTAGCTATTATGTGATCTAAGAAAATAGTTATTACAATCATTTTGATAAGGAATAATTATTCCTCATTTTAAAGAATAGTTATTCCTAAGGAATAGCTATTCCCTATAATGAAAGCGTAACCAAACAACTGAATAGTTATTCCTTAGGAATAGCTATTATTTTATAGGACCTATTACAGTGTACCAAACGTGCCCTTAGTTTGCAAAAAAAAAAAAGGAAATATCAAATAATTAGGGACGGAATGTCAAAAGTTGCCTAAATATGGAAAACGCCCTTTTTGGGGCCTAAATGATGGAATTTGGCCTAAATATGAAAAGTCCAAAGGAAAGTCTTGGATTTCAACTATCTCACTATTTCCAATCAAATTGCCAAATTTCATGCGATTTCGTGAATTTGGCCTGTAATCTATTACGCTCTTCACGTTCTACATCCGACGCTCCCAACATTCTATAAATAAATTGATCATGTCACATTCCTTGGTGTGGTGTTTGTAATTAGCTTGGCATGGCCAATCAACCATTGCTTGGTCAGTGTGAGGCTCACATGAAGAATGTGCGTGTGTGTGCACTATAGCAAAAGTAGGTTTGTGGAGGAGGCTAAAGTGGTGGTGGCGGTTTGATAGGTGGTCTCACTATGAAGCAACAACAATGGGCTGAAAATTTAGTGGTAGAGCTGCTTCAAGGTACTCAGGGTACTGTCGTTTGCTATATGGGTTGCTTGATTTGTTTCCATTCCAAGCCCCATTGGCAATGACTTAAATGCATTGATGAGTAACGAGTCCCATCTGGTCTCCTCACTGGCATAAGTTATAATATTTCAACTCAGACGGATACATGAAGTTGTTTATTACATTTCAATATTTCATAGAATAACTACGAAATATCCATTCTCTCGTTGTTTTTTGGTGATCCATTGGTATACCTATCTTTACTTTTTGACTTTTAATGAATTTATTACTTTTATATATATAAATATAAATTAGTAGCTTTCAGCGCTAAATAAATTAAAAATGGTAACATATCTCCAATTTCAGATGACAGTGGGTTGGGTTAATTAATTAACCTGCCCACCCACATTTACTAGGAGAAGATTTGGATTTTAGATAAATATGAAAAGAGGTTGGGGTTGAGAAATCAAACGTGAGTCAAGTTCAGGTTTTGTTGAGTTAATTAACCTATGACCTGTTTTCAAATGGCATTGGGGTCGTTTTAACTTAGAACACTAGGAATGATGGATCTTGTGACCTGTTTGAGTTGCCTTGTGAATCCTCTTGTTGTAGGAGGTGTTATTGACTTATTGTTTCATTTTGCTATGAATCTCTTATGTGTATATTTAGTTAAGAATAAAAATTCTCTATCCCACTTTTTGTAACGTCATGTAATAGATATACAGTTGTCTGTTCTCCAACATACCTTCCTAGAAAAGAGGTTTATTTCTTTACCAAAATAAAATTTCTTTTAAAACAAGTTACATGGAGAGATTGTCGCAATGGTGTATGGACTATGGCTAGTTAAATATCTTTTGGATCCTTAATTAGGGATCCCAAATAAAGTGCTCTTAAGCTCCCCTTATATAGGGATTTGCTCTGATTTGGGTGCATTCACACAAACATTAACGTCGGCTATTTCCAAGCCTACATCGACAACAACACCAACCAAAATTTACTATTAATAATAGGAATTACAACCACATCAAAACTCTCACAAAAAATCTTTAAAATATAAACTAACCCAAAACCTCAGTACACCTAAAGATGCCCTCACACTAACTCACAAGACAAAAGTTAGTCTTTAACTTTCTGACAATACAAAGCTTTGCTTCTAACTCACACACCTTACAAAGCTACACCATTACACCATTTATAGGGAGTAACACATCTCCTTACTTCTTTTCCTTCCAATGTGAGACTACCACATTTTATATCATTATTGCACCTTCTTATTATTCTTTTAATCGATGTGGGATTCCAAAAACAATAAGGAACTCTCTGAACATCTCTTATCAAGGACTGAACTTAACAGATCTCCACCTTCAGTCTATGATTAGTCTTCACTAATACCTCTTTGAGTACTCCCTTTGCACCCCCTTTTATGGGTAGGGGTGCTCCACTTCGTCCTTAACAAAACATAGCTCAATTAAGCTAAAGCAATGCTTGGTTTGTCATTTGAACTTGGCTTCACAACAATATCAATCACATTCTCCACAAATTTTCTTTTTTTTACATCCATAATTATCTTTCCTTTTTGGTGATCTAACTAAAGGTTTCTCTTTGCCTTTTGCTCCACTAGGCACTCCACCTTTAATAATCTCACCAATCAACTAAAAGTTCCTCTTTACCTTTTGACAAAATGGTTCCTTGCATCATGCATATTTTGAACACGTGTGGCAATTGATCGTATCCAATCCAATGCATTGGAACATTATACCAAAGTCAAATATGATCGGGTAACCTCATATTCAAAATTGTAGTCAAGTACTTTTTTTAACGAAATATTATTGCTTTCCTTTTTTCTTCATATTTTAAATATGAAAATATTATTGCGTCTTAATATGTTTATTGGTAATTTTACCTTGATTCATTGCAAAAGATTTTGTCACATTAAATTCTAATAACATCTTCATAGGAGGATTTCTTGCAAGTTTCTCATTTAGGGGGAGTCACTACTTTAATGGCATGTAACTCATATTTCAACAAAATAAATATTACAAACAAATATTGGAATAACACATTAATAATTTAATATCCAATTAATTTTGAGTTTTGACTACAAGGAACCAGACGGAAACCTATGATCTCCACATCCGCATGCCCTTTTGAAACAACAATTTGGTAGATCCCACCATTAAATTTAAATGTTAAGAAATGTGCTGTGAAGTGAAGGATTTTCATTCTCTAGAACTTGTGCTTCATTCTAGGCCAGTCCAAATAACTCGACCAAGGGCACAACTCTTTGGCATTTGGCGGTCCCATGCCATTGACGAATAATCATAATATGAAAATTTTCGCTTTTCTGAAACTTGCATTGTAGTTTGATCAACAGCTACCAAGTCAATCAACTACCATTGGCTTCGAAAAAATCTCGAGAAGTAATATGCTAACCTTCTTCTCTATCATTGGTGCTTAACTTGATGGACTGCAGTGTGCATGCCTGACCCGATGGACTGGGTCGATCATCTAGGGACTAGGTGTTAAGTAATGTATCTCACATTGCTTGATATTTACTGTTATCTTATAAATAAGACCTCACAACATATTATAATATACACTGAATAAATAAAAGTATAACCTATCAAAGTTTTATCCTGTGAACATAAATCATAGTACTGAACCACGTAAAAATCTTAACCTTCTCTCTCTTCCTTCAATTTTATATTTCTCTACTATTTAGATTATTCTTATATAGGGTTTTCTACTAGGGTCCATCAGCTTGATAGCTAGTTAGCTACCGCAGTGTGCTTGACCAGATAGAGTGGGTCCATCATCTAGACAGTGCAATGTGCCTGACCCCATCGGGGTCCATGTGAAAGTTTTTGAGTCTAGAGTATCTTAATAGATTATTCTGTTGTGTGTTGGGTCTTATGCTCTCACCTTAATTTCACATGCTAATGGATTCTAGTTTTTACTAAACACATATTAACTCATCCTTTAAAATTCAGTAACTATATGAAATTCCCTTTTCTTTTCATTTAAAGTTTTAAACACATAAAAATGACCAAGTGCTCTCTCATTGGAGAGTTAATATTGATTTTACAAATCTCTGCTCACCTACTCCGATTATAAATCTTAGAAATGTGTTCAAATTTCCTCTCTCTCTCTCTCTCTCTCTCAACACACACACACACACAGCTACGAAACATTGCTCCTGGCAGTATTGTCAGCACCACTTGAGGATATTATAATTTGGATTGCGGATGGCCCATCTTTCATATATATCTTCCATATTCGGTTCCTCCATCTACTGAACCTTCAACTCAATCAGTAATATATTATACTTACTAGGCAAAGAAAGACAAAACTGTGGTCTATGTGTTTATAGATTCACATAGAGTATGTGGGACCAGTGGTACCGGTCTGTGTTTTTTTCTTCATGTGCAGGCTGCAGCTACTACATCCCTGGTATGGAACTCTTGTTTCACAACATTATTTGAAGCAACCATTTCTAAAAAAGAAAAAAATTTGAAAACCAAAGATCAATTACAAACTAGTTGATTAAGAAAACTAATGTTCGTCATCAAATAATATCTTGTCATTTGTTTAAAGAGAATTCCCTTCATTTAGACAGCTCATTAATTAATCATAATCACATATGGACCAAGCAAGATATCACAAAATCAAGAAAACTAACTCAACACATAACTATTTTTGACCAAGTGTTGGGAAAAGTTTGGTGTTAACCTAACCATGCAAGATCAAACTAGGGTAAAATAAAGTATTTAGCGTATTTTGGAAAGTCCAAAAAATCTTCAAATTGTGAGGGCAGAAATTCACTTGAACTCACAAAGGAAGAAAGATACCAAAAAGTGTTCAAGGTACCACTTTCCCGTGCTTGTAACTCTAAAAAATGGGAAGGAACCAACTACAACATGTTAGGTAGCATCAAAATGTTTCCAATTACACCTAATATCTGTGGGCTATACCAAGGTCAAAAGGTCTAAAAAAAGGCTTGAAACTTTCCTCAAGAGAGGTTCAGATCATTAAACAAAATTGCAAAGGTGGGACGTAATAGTATGGTTGCACTCATCAAATCAATATAATAAGGATATCAACAAGCACAATTCTCTCATCCGAGCAAATGAGAGATCCGTGTAAGGGTCAACAATGGGCCATGTTGGCCCATTTTTATTCAGCCAATGGATTGGGTGTGCTGGGCCGAGCCCAAGGGGAAAACCCAACCCATGGGAAATTCCCATCGCACCTTTTGCGGGTTGGGTAGATGGGTTGAGCCTAATGGGTTTTTAATAAGCTATTCACAAGCTTTTAACATACTTTTAATGGACTTATAAAATTTAATTAAGAATTATAACTATTGTTGGGGGTGAATTTTTGAATGAGATTGGAACTGCATCAAGGATTTTAGGGTGAGGAAATTATAATGATCCCAACCCATTGGAGGCTTTCTCGGATAAGAATAATACAGTAAGAATAGATTAAACAGATAAACGATGACATAGTGTTTAACTCACTTGTAATAGATGAATTATAATTACAAATACAACGATGAAACTATAACTATATAACCATGAGAGGCTTCCTCTCTAACTCAACTCGAGCCTCCCCCCAATATCGCTCTTCCAATTGCATTTATAGAGCCTTTGAGTTGTTGGAAATTATGGGAACATATATAAGATATTTCTAGATATTTTAGGTGATATTTGTAGAAACCAAAACATTTTTTACTTCTTCTTTCATCTTAACCCTTGTTGACTTTAAATACTACCATTTTTTCACCCCCACAATTATATCAAATGTCACAAACATCAAAGTGAACTATTATTAAAAATACATATATTTTTTTTTATTAGAAACAATAGCTTATTTATTGAATAGGATAAATCTGACTGTACATATGAAGTAATAGGTAAGTGGGCCGTAGGCACAACTATCATCCACTAAAATCCACACATTTGGGCCTAACCATTTCTTTTCACTTTCCCCAGGCTTTAACCTGAGAAGAGTACCACAAAAGCAACAAGCCGATTGTAGTGACCATAAAAAGCATCCATCAGCAAATTAGTCTTCCCCCACATGCCAGATCCAAGTCCAAAGCAAAACCCAGATAGTTCCAAACTAATTTAATAAAATCTCCAACGGTCAAAAAAATAGCTGAAACTGAAGCCCCACTTAACGTTCACTCTCTCCCTTAGTCCAATAACGGTAACATTCACCTCCTCTTTCTCTCACGCTCTCCCAATCCCAATCCCACAGATCTTTCTCTCTCTCCTCTCTCTGTCATTGTGTGTGTAATGGAACCAGCAAAAATCGATTGGAAGAGAATTGAGTCTATATTTGTAGAGGATGAACTATACGAGCACATAAACGCACCCAAGTGGGTGGATTTCTTGGCTACACAAGAGTCTGTCGATGATGAGGCCTGGTTTTGCAGACCCAGTAAGCTTTTCTTGAATCTCAACCACTATAACCATTTTCTTCTTATAATTAGTAGTAAAATGAATAAAGATTTGTTTTTTTTTTTTTTTTTTTCAAGTTTTTAGCTGTAGCTCTATAATGGGTAAGTTTCTATTTATGGAGTAGTAAATCTTTCAGAAAGATGTGTAGCTGGTGATTATATCTGAGAATTGTGTTGGTGTTTTCTAATGGAAGAGGTTTTGTTACATCGTCTTTGATTTTGTAGATTGCAAGCATCCAAAGACAGCTGAGGATTTTCTCAAGACAAGCACTCCTTCTAAGGTAAAAGTCTTGGCTTTTTGTTTTTAAAATTCTTTCTTGGATTCTTTAGTATTGTTTGGTTGCTCAGAAAATGTGGGAAAGTAAAGAAGAGGATTGAAAGGTTGAGTCTTGGGTTGATTCTTTATGTGGGGACCTGAGATATATTAAGCTTGTGAGCTTGATTGAAGTGACCTTTTATAAGCTTCTTTAGAAACTAGACAGAAGATTCAAGATTTCATTTTCTTGTATTTTCCTCACTTTTCTGATTAACCAAACAGAAGTTTGATCCTATATATCTAGCTGATTTTCTCAATATTAATTTTGGTTTTCATTTTGGGGTTTTGTGAAGCTCACTAGCTCAGCTAATGGTTCTGAATCTCTTCCACTCCGTGACCAGAGTAGAAGGTACTAATGAAAAATCCTAGCTTTTATCAAAGTCCAATTCAATTAGAGTTTCTATAATTCATCTAAATAAATATTCTTTTTTTCTTCCTGTTTTAATTTAGAGATGCAAAATTGAAGAGAAGAGGGCTTACTCAATCTTCAACTTCTTCGAATAGCAATCCCAGATTCAATGAAGATAGCGAAAATCAGAACCCGAATTTATCAACTCCTCCAATTAACCATGCCAAGTCCATGAAGACAGCAATCAAATCAAGCACAGAGAAGAAGATAATGGCTAATGACATGTCACAGAACAATGAGGCTCCAAGGCTGAAAAGCACTCTCTCAGCGAGGAACTTATTTGCGGGGCGGGATATACTCAATCAGATCACGGATTTTTGCAATGAATTGAAGAGAATGGCGACGAGGGCAAGGGAGAGAGAGAATGAGAGGTCGATTGTGGAGAAGTGTAATGTGTGTGTGGAGGAAAAGCCGGCAGTCAAGGAGAGTTCTTGTGAGGTTTTGGGGGAGGTGAATGGGAAGGAGAAGGAGAGGAAGCCATTGCTTGAAGTGGGTAAAGAGAAATCTCTAGGAATGGGGGAAAGCAGTGTTAAAGAGAAGCTGAGGAGGAAGAAGTAAGTTTGTTGTTCTCTCTCCAAATTTGTGCATTTGAGTGTGTGTGTGTGTGTGACAATGCATCCTAACGAAATGATTTCAGTTAACTAGGCAAGTTCACATACAAATTTGAATTGAAGTCTATGAAATTGGTATTATAATCACCTAATCAAGTTCATATTGAGTGCAGGAAGTCCTTTGTTTAGAACCATCATTGATGGAACTAATTGAGTGGTGGTTAGTATTTGGCAAAAAGTATATGCAAAATGGATGAGTGTGTACATTTATTTAATGTTTGATCTTGGACAAGCAGGCAAATAATTTTTTAATTGGTGATCATTGTATTCACTTGATCAGTCCATTTTTGGTTTAAAAAAAAAAAGGACTAATCTCAAATGATGGAAAGTTGGGACCATCGGAGTCACACAAAATGATCATTGTATTCACTTGATTAGTCCATTCAGGTAGATTGTTACATGAATGGTTTAAAGGACTAGTCTGTTTAGCAGCGGTTCAATGCACAAATTGTGTATTCGATTGACATATTTCAGTTTTGGTATGATGATTATGAGATTAAAAGGCTTCCAAATCCAGGCTGATGGTATGTACTACTACTTTTTGGTATGATGATTATGAGATTAAATTTTGATGATTATTTGTGCAGAAGAGCTGATGAGGCAGAGAATGTTCCAATTTCCCTTGATTTGAACAATATAAGGCACAAAAGGGAGGAAAACCTGCTGCAAATTCGTACAAATCCTCCCTCTCCTCAATGCTTCTCTGCTACTCGTGGACCAACCAAAACCACCCCTTCAAAGGCTTCCAAATCCAGGCTGATGGTATGTACTACTACTTTTTGGATTCTTGTTCTGATAATGATTTAATTGAACTATTGTTTCAACTCTTGTTCAGTAATGACCTAAAAGCAAAATGAAAAAATGATTAAGAGACACAATCTAGCTTTAAGCTTCAAAGCTCATGAAAATTGAACTACTCCTCCAATGCAAGCTACTTTTGCTTACTATATGTTTATCTAGATTGAGATAGACTGAAATTCAATTATGGAGCTAGAAAATATTGTTTTCAATTAATTTTGTTCTCATCTCAGTTGACTTCCATGGCAGAACCAATGTTGGCCCCTCAACTATACTGTTTTTGTGTTATACTCATTGACACACACACCTATTGCAGGACCTACAATTATACTTACTCCATACCCAAATTCCTTGCTATTTGTATGTTTTTGATTGTTTGCTCGATGTTGAACTCAAGAAGTATTTTTGGAGATACTTATAATTGCACAAGTTGTACTGGATTTCATGCAAGTATTTTTTCTTGAAACTATGAATTACCAATTTCCTGATTGATTTTGTCTTTTTACAGGCTACACAGGAGAGGGGGATACTTCAAGAAGTAGAGCAAAATAAGGAGGGAATGACAGATGAATCTGCAGAAAAAGGCCGAACGGTATCTATTGCTGATGGAAAAGAAGCAAGAACCTTGGATGTATTTTGGTTCCTCAAGCCTTGCACACTATCCAACTAATTTGGTTAACAATTGAACAAGAAATTCAAATCCATTCTTTCATTCTTTTTAGTTTCTAGTGTTCCTTTACATACTCATATATTTGTCACCATTGTTGTATCTTTTACTTTTTCTTCTTCTTGATTCATTTGGTGTTGATATTAGAAACTGTATGTAATAAAGCACTCAATAACTGTACTCAAATTCATATTCCATCAATAAAATGTTGTATCTTAATACCTCCATTCTTATGGAGTGTTTCTGAACATTAGTGAAGAAATAAAATTGCATTTTATTGCTAAGTAGTCCTTTCTATTTTTTTGGTGTAGCACAACATATCAAAAGCCAATCAAAAGAGTGTCATATTATTCATTGGTGGAAGAAGGAATATGAAAACAATATTTGAACAAGCTTCTTAATAGGTTGAAACAAGAGAGACCAATCAGCTTCTTTTCAGGCTGATTGGTGAGTGCTATTTTTGCTACAATTTTATATACTAAACACAGTCTGTTACCAAAAAAATGCAAAACAAAAAGCTTGATTTAGACCCTCAACTCAATCTTAAGATCACGAGGCAATATCACCAATATTCCATGAAAAGTGACAACCATCGGTGGTTAAGTTCTCTTTCCTTTTCTTTTTTCTGTGCTTACATACAAGACAACTCTTTTGTTAAGGGTTGATGTTGAACCAATTCCCGATAGGATATAAACATATAAGACAGCAATAATGACAAACTGCCAAACTCTGCAAACCTAATCCAACATGAACATCAATAGCCACTCTTTCCAAAGCTTGATCCTTTCTGTGTTGTGATGATTTATGCATGACAACATAGAATTCAATTCTGTCTCTTCTTGCAGACCCTCATACAATAATAAATCTACATATGCAGCCAGAAATAGAATGGATTAAGAGATAAGTTTCTTCCTTTTATTTTTTGGCTGGATTTGGCATATGTGTCGGTTGTGCAAGCTATATTTGAGCTTGTTATCACATATGAGCTATGACGCTACCATTGTTGCAACTTGCAAGCCTATCAGATCTAGACTTCAAAATTCTGTATTATAAGTCATAACACAGATCACCTAACATAGACCTTGACTATCATACCAAAAGATTTTTTATTTATTTTTTGTACATAGATGATTAACCAAAAGAATGTTAAAAGAAAAGAAAAGAAGCAAGTAAAAGAAAATTAAAATATAATCTTTTATATATTGCCTTGAAATAATACTCAACAACACATTTGTATTGCCTTGAACCAGGGATCAATTCTCCACACTTTCACAGAGCCAAAATAAAAAATAAAAAACATAATCCCACAACAAAAGCCACAACCCCAGAAGGAAAAACAACTTTTCAGGAAGACATAAAACAATCTAGGATCTGAAAACTAAAACTATGAATGAAGGAACAAAAAAAAAAACTATTTACACTAGGATCTGATCTTTCTAAATCTACCTCATGTTGGTGCAAAGCATACAATCCAGGAGCCTAGACCAAACCACACGAACTCGTGGATACACCCTATTGGAATATGTTCTTGATTCCCTTAGGAGAGATTCCATGGCCTCTACAAAGAGGTTCAAGCTTCTAACAGGAGGAACATAGAGAGTTAAAGGCACAGCTGAGAAAGCCAATGTAAAGAACAACTGCAACACCATCTGGGATATTCAGAGATTGAGACAAAGAATTGAACTTGGTATCTCAAAGGTTTTTGGACAAAGTTCTGCTTTTTTTTATAAAGCCAAGGAAATACCAGAAAACTCTTTGGAAATTGGTAGAAGAAGTTTTGAGAGAAAGGGAAAGAGAGAAGGGTCTCAAGAAAGTGCAGAGGAAGTTCTAGAAATAGGATGAAGAAGTCAGATTTGTGGAAAATTGAGAAGTTTTACTGGTAGTTGGAAACGTGGGGCTCAACTCCATTTATCTATATGCTTACCAGTTACCACTACTTCCTCCTCTTTGTCTTATTTATTCTATTTTAATATTTTCCAAAATATTATTGACCATTTTAAAAAGTTGATAGACTTAACTTATT
The DNA here is from genome assembly GCA_907173295.1 of Fagus sylvatica. NCBI lineage: Eukaryota > Viridiplantae > Streptophyta > Magnoliopsida > Fagales > Fagaceae > Fagus > Fagus sylvatica. The sequence goes on from OU015762.1 coordinate 3,426,747, forward strand.
ATTTACTTAATTTGAAAGTCAATATTTTTGTTCCATTAGTTTTATTTTGATTTAGATTAAATATACTAATTTTGAAATTTGATAATTTTTTATTTATTTCAAAGACAATAAATTATATAATGTTGCCTTCTAAATGTATAAGACTATAAGGTAGATAAAGTATGGCAACACAGTAAGACGGAGTCAGGATCATAGATATCCTATCTTTAAAATAGGATGGAGAAAATCAAACGAAATGACTTGACATCTCTAATATTTATACATAAAAACTTTTTTTTTTTTTTTTTTACGAAAAAAATTTATATATAAGTAAATAGGTAATTTTGATAATATCATAATACTAAAAGAGAGAGAGAGAGAAGTGTATAGTAATAAAATATGTATTAAAAATTAGGGTAAATTAAGTAACCTCATATAAGGTTTTCCAAAATAACAAATTTTTTTTTTCTATTAAAAAATGACATTTTGCTTTCTCACTTTTATTAAAAAATGATGTTCTATCTCTTCACTTTTTTAAAAAAAAAATGACATTGAATAAATTTTTTTGATAAATATGAAAGGATAAAGTGTATTTTTCTTAAATAGACATAGTTCCAAAAAGTAGGTTACTCTAGCTTATACTAAATTAAATTATACATAAAAAATAATTTAAATATTATATATATAAGGTCCACTTGACACGGATAATTAATACAGGCTTTTAACTTGGTCTTTTAAAAGTATGGGTTTAATGCACAAGACGGGATGGGTGAGGCATAAATGTTTCCTTTGCACAAGAGATAAACATAAATGTTTCCTAAAGAGAAAAAAACAGAGACTTGCATGTGACATGTGTGTGACATACCATATAATTTCAAACGACTTTAACATGTACGGTGTACCTGCAATGAAAACAATGGAAACCCATTATGATGAGGCTAGAAAACATGTACGGTGCACTTTAACTTGGTAAAGTAATTTCAAGATAATTTGATTGGTCCAGTTTTAACCACATACTTGTATTTACTCTTCTTGAGAAATTTGCAATTGAATTAAGTACTTAAGTTATCCTCAAAATTAAAATAGACAATATTTTGAGATACTCTAAAATTGAGTAGAGGAGATGTAATATTTATTTTGGCGAAATGGATTAAGATTTTGTAGAGTTTTTAAAATATCCCAGATTATATATTGTTGCAAGATGATAAAATAACATTAATGACTTTTTATATGAAAATTAATATAATTTGTTTTACTAGTTGTATTTATGTTTAAATTAAATATTGTAACTTTTTGTTTTGAGAAAAGAAATATTGTAACTTATGTATTTAACTATTTATTTTCAAATATATTAAATGATATTCACTTATTTAAAAAAAAGAAAAAGAAAAAGAAAAAAGATATTCACTTAAAAAATTAGATTTTTTTTTTTTTTTTTTAATATTGGATCAAAATAGGGAAAGGAAGAAGTGTGTAATATAAGAAAAATATCAACCAACATGCAAGATCTCGAAATTTAGCTATATCTCAATTCCAAAATTGTCTCTTTTGTATAACTTATAGGAAAAAAAAGGGGACTTTTTAATGTGCAAGTTTAGACATTTGACTTTTGTAAAATGGAGAAAAGAAAATTTTGATGAGTGGTGGTTGAATTGAAAAGCGTGGAACCCATTGCTTGTGGCCAAGAAGAGAAGAACTCCAAAGAGGGCCAGTTGGCAACATTTTATGGGCCATTGTGGACCAAGAGAAAGATACTATGTGCTATGCCATTAGAGGTATTGATAAGTGACAGCTAAGAATAAGGTGTTTTTTATTTATTAATTTCCCTTCCCAATAGAAAGAGATAAGGATTTTCTCAAACAGAAAAGTAAGAGATAAGAATGTTTATTTAATGATTGAAAACGACCCTTAATTCTCTCAAAAAAAAAAAAAAAAAAATACGGCCCTTAGAGGCTTAGACTATGTTTGAGGGATTGAGATATGATGTATGCAATACCTTTTTTTTCTTTTTCTTTATTTTTGTTAAAAATGTTTAAAAAGTGAAAAGCGTAAAATAAATAAGTAAATTAAGAAAAAAATTATTAAGAATTGAGATTAAAAATGAATGTTTCAACTTTCAATTTTAACTCTTAAAAAGAGTATGGCATAGTGCCAGGGTCGATCCTGGGAATTATGAGGTTAGGACGGTGCAAAAAAATGAGACCTTTTATCTCTTAAAAAAAAAAATCATTGAAAAATTACTCTATACAAGATTTGTGTTACAAAATTACTATTTAAAATTTTATATTCAATATTTTCTAACAAATCTTATTCAATAGATGATATGAGTAATCTATTTAATATTTGTTGTGACATAGTTAATCGCAAGTAAAATTTTTATAATTTTAACTTTGAAAAGCTTTTTTCAACAGATACGATTGTGACATGTATAGTCAATAATATTCTATATGCAATAGATGCATTTGGAAAACGATTCAAATCCTTGATAAATTAAGTATATCATTCGCTGTCTTTTTTTCTTTTGGTAAAATCTCTTGTAAAACTTTTAATTCTGAAAATAAATCAATATCATCAAGACCAAAAAATTATCATGTTTTAAAAAACTTCAAGATTAAGACAATACTTTTCAAATTATCATAATTTAGTGAAGTTAGCTTCTTCACATCAAATAAAATATCAAAAATTGTTCTTATACATACTTGGGCTAGAGAAATAAATAATTTTTAGACTTATTTTAAAGGTCTGTTTTAAATATATGGGCCTTTTCAATTTTTTGTATAGAGTTATATATATATTAAGGACTTTCAAAATTATAAAGGCCTTAAAAAATTTTGGGATGAGGCCTAATTTTGAAGTGAGGCGTCACCCACCTCGCCCTTGCCCAGGGCCACCCCACATAGTGCAATGTATCTTGACCCATGTTTGAGAGTTTTGGTTTTGGAATTTTGATTGGACTTTTTGATAGTCTAAAATGGCGGTAGGACGTGGGAGTAGGGGTTATGGGATTTTTGACCAAAGACCTTCGAAGGTTTGGGTTGTCATTTGTGGCTGAGCTAATTGGTATTTGGGATTTGAGTTGGTTTGTTTTACCTTAAAATGACAAGCTTATTTTTGTTGCTAACTTATATATAATTTTTTAAATTCTCATTTTTCTTTGGATATATGTATCACTTATTATTTTTTTTTAGGAAAATACAATATACTATGGTTAAGCCATAGCATAATTTAGTTCCAAACTTTCAAATGTTACATTTGATCTCCTAAATTAGCATTAAGCCAAATTGACAAATTTTGGTTGTGTGAAATGTTAATGTCAAGTAAAACCAAATGATTTTCAGGGTGGATTGGGCAAACATTGTAGTAATTGCATAAATTTCTAGGTGAGAACAAAGTCTATTTTTCCATTGCAATTCTCACAGTTTCTTAACACCCAACCAAGAAAAGTGAAGTGAAAGAGTGGTTATTTTGCCAAGTGATACAAGTGAAATAACAGTTTTTAAAATATTATTTAACTTATTTATTTATGTTCAATTTTTAAATTAATTTTTTTAATAGATATAAGCATATATTTTTTCTTATTTATTTATTTTAAAATTAACAAATTGAAATAAGTTACTCCTAATTAAGTCCCAACATTCCCAGGAGCGCGCCATCGAATTACAAAAATTCCATTCACATTTCACACACTTTCCTTCTCTAGCAAGCTCACAAAAAACGAAGAAGAAAAAAACGCTTGCTCTTTCACTTTTTCGTCACTTTCCCGAGAAAATGCCGAAGAAACGGAGGGTTCCAGAGGTCCTGTGGCGCCTATTCCGAGACCGCGCGCGCAGTCTGGCGTGCACAATCGTGTCGCTACTTCCTCCTCCGCCGTCCTTGTGCTTGTGCTGCACTGGTTCGCAATGCCTCGGTTGCAGCGGCGCGGAAGCGATGTCGTTTTTGATGAGAGATGACGATCCCGTAGACTACCTGAAGCTGTTGAATCAGTGCTTCGTTGTGGTCTCTGACAATGCGCCTCCGCTCTCGCTTTCCTACTCTCACTCCCGCTGGCCTCAACCTCAGGTCTGTATATTCCTCTCTATCTACGATTCTACGTACATTATACATGTATACACACACACACACTTATATATATATAGAGCTATGGATTAGGATAATACTTGGTGTAACGTCACGGTGAAATTGTTAGAATCTTATGAATTGTGAAATGAATGAATTGGATTTTGAAACGTTGATTTAGAGGATTTTGATTGTAGAGTTATAACACGTGTAAGTGTGTAAGTTGTGTGTGTGTGTATATATATATATATATAACATGACCTTAAGTCGGTTTGTTTTAGCTTAAAATGCTTGCTTAATTTTCATCGCTAGCTTATACAGCTTTTAAAATCTCACTTTTGTTTTAATTGAGACCTAAGAAATCAAAATCCTTTACTCAACTGAGCTTGAAATATTGTAGGTTTTTTTTTTTTTTTAATCTCCTTTATGTGAATTACATGGATTAATGGTGGTGATACTGAATGTTGTGTAGGTAGTGTCTCATTGATTCAGTTAAATCTTGAGAAGGCAATCATATTGCACATCTAATATGTAAATTACTACTTGTTATGTTTTCAGATTGTGCAAAGGACCATTGAAATGATAATGCTTGAGCAACCCATGTCTTCCAATCTAATTTGCAACGGTTATGATAAGGCAAGCATTCATTCATTTGTTTTGGAAATGAAGTTGGCTATGTTAAGTTTTTAGGGTATCTTCATTTATTTATTTTTTAGTGGTTTATTAACGTTTTGTATTTTCCAAATTTCTTTTTTGAAAAGTATTCATCAATATGTAACAGAGTAATCATGCAAGCCCCATTAAAGAACTTCTATCTTCTTCAGCTTGGTGTCTTCTCTTAGAAAGGGTATGGTTTGCTAACTTCTTTGTTGTTTCTTGAACTACTTCAATGTGTGTAGTTTCTTGAATAGGAGTTACTGAAATAAGGTGAGAATTGCATTTATGCAGGTTGGGGATGATGTCATGTTTTATCTTTTAAATTATACATCAATTTTTTTGCCAGTTCCTTATAAGAAGCACCATCAAGTAACAGGTTCTCCCATAAGTGATTTATGCCTCGAGTTGTCAAAGCGAAAATTGGAGTCTCAGTATCATCATACTTCACTTGATCATTGTGGTAATGACTAATGAAGACTTTCTATACACTACTTGTAGAAGTTCTGTAAACATTTGTCAGTTGCATCAAAATTCCCTTATACAGTACTTAGGAAAAATAATGTTAAGCAAATATGTTTTTAAATACACACACAATATATATACATATGCCACATAGTTGGTTTGTAGCCATGGACATGTGCGCACACACACACACATTAGCATAAGTGCCATCTAGTTTAGCAAAATGCTTCGTTAATATTTTAGCCTTATGTGTAAAATGAAGTTTAAGAACGAATGATTGGTGGATAAAAATTATTCTAAATTCGAAAATATTAATGCAACCATTTTAACATTAGAACTCTAAGCTTGGTGATTTCTTTCTGATTTTAGGTGTGATTCATTCTTGGTCTTTTCTTACCTGGCCTGTTCTCATCTTTTTGTGGATGTTCATTTATAATAGATGTTTCCCTTTTCTTGTTCTCCTTAGTTCTTGTTGCTTTTTGTCGCTATTGTGTTTGCATTATATTGTTAGTCAAATATAACATCTCATTTCTCAAAGATTGAGTCCAAATTGTGATTTGGTCCTAACTTTTCTCAGGATCCAAAAAGAAGAGCGCTTTAGATGACAATGTTTACTCAATATTAGAGATACAGAAATTCAGTAGTTCTTCTACTGTTGATGATCCTCCAATTTCATTAGACTGTGTTAGCTCCGATGTTAGGAGTTGTTCAAGATCATTTAGTCAGCTTCATGGAAACAAGCGTTCTCGAACTAGTTTGTCGGAAGCGGCTACACCAATTACTGGAATTGGTACCAATAATACTGAAGGGGATTCAAATAAGGAACTTCAAGAAAGCTCAAATCAGATAGCAGCAAAGTCTGTAAAGCGTTCAAGGCCATTTAGTTGGCAGCGTCGTAGAAAGCGAAGGCATTTAAATGTTGAAGAAACCAGTGTTAAGACCTCGTTTGCAACAATTCTTACAGATAAAGATAGCATATCTGGGAGGCTCCAGTATGATGTGAATATTAGCTTAAATAGATGTGAAAAGGTGATTCTCTATGAAGGATCTTTCAGTCAAGTTCAACTTTGGTTTGATATTTTGGAGGTTTAAATTTTTCCAATGAGCTCTAGCTCAATGGCACTTCCTTTTCCCACAATGATGGGATGGAGGGTGAATTTGTGGGTTCAAGACTCACTAAATGCGTGACTAACTTACCAATCGAAAATGAAAGGTTCTTTTAGTATATTAAACCTAATTACTATTTGTTGCCTGACCTAGAAGATTTTTAGATATATACACTGTTTGCCACCCTTAGCATGGATATGGTTTTTTTAATTGATCCCCATATAAATTGATAAGTAATTTGTACCTTTATATGACAAACTGAGTGTTAGTATTGTGTTATTCTTATGAAAGTCTGGATTTAATAATTAATGTAGTTAGCCCTCCTATTATCAGAATAAAGGGGGTTAGAACTTAGAACCGTTGGGTGCATAAATAGTAATCTTCAAGTGAACAGAAGACATACAGCCAAACAATCTCAGCAGGTAGTTGTGGCTATGTATTCATGGTGCCTGCTTGAGCACTAGAACTAGATGGAGTATGTCACAGTTTACTCTTCTGGTTGATGAGAACATCCGAGGAAGTAACAGAAGCTGGAAGTAGAACACCAATTAAGAGATATCAGTACCATAATCAATATGAACACATAAATGGCTAGAATGGTGTGTTAGCATGGAGGTTCTGAGATAGATAAGATTGTCAATGACAAAAAGATCCTTCATCTCAAGAGGGTTAGAAAGACTAAGATTTGGCTTATATATACCCAAATCCAGAAGATTGAATGACTTTATGCCTCCTCCTACTGAATATTTGGATTCTTTCAATGCAATGATAGACTTTTCTTTATGTTATAACAGTTTATTTATTTATTCTTTTGGATATGATCTATTCTGCAGATGCCTTGTTTTTCAGTAGCACAATCTCCCAAGCCCCTGGTAGTCTCCAAAGGGGCTCATATTAACAGGCTATCCATGTTTTATGATGCGGAATGTTCCTTATCAGTTTTTCCAGGAAAACGTATCCTTGAGTTCAATTTTAAACATACATTTTGCTAATATGTCCTCTCTTCATTATAAATCTGCCTTGGATTTCCATTGTTCACCTGACTTTATACAATTATGCATTCTTATTTGCCCATATTATTTTCCAAAAAAACATAGTTTGACCTTAAATTTGTGATGTTATGAGCTTCTGTCATGCCTTTTCTTTGGTGTAAAAGAACACAGTACCTTAATAATTTTCAGATATACTAAATTCATTAAAGCCCAATTTTTCTGGTGCAAAACTTCTTATTGGCAATATCTTTGGTGGCTTATCTGAAATAAATGGAAATCAGGCAATGCCATACTTCCAGAGTTGTGGCTTTTGTCTCATCAAATCTGCATGCCTGTAAGTGGCATATTCAAATATTTTGATTGCAGAACATTTTTGGTTTTGAATGATACCTTAGAGGGCTTTATTGATTTGTTATGGCAAAATTATTATTATTATTTTTAATTATTTTTGAGGTGGCATGCATGTTAATATCAGTTAGTTCTCTATAATCCAAATTTCTTCTTACTGTGGAATATTGATTACATAATTCTTACAAGCTTTTAGATGTGGAACCGTTAAATAGCTCCTTTGCTGGATAGAATAGGAGATTTATGCATGAGACAGTTTCAAACTTCCACGTATATACTATTGATAATATGTTCCCTCAGTAAGTATCAGGATTGAAATTTAAAGGCTCTGGAGTGGATTAAGGTCAAAAGGGACAATGATGGTGCAGTAAAGTCTCTTTGTGATAGAATCTTACAGCCAATGCGAACTAGTTCGCATTTTAGACAAAAGTCAGAATGAAATGATGATTACCATGACAATGAGCACAAATACATGAAAGCTTTTATAGAAGTATAGAATTGGGGGGAAAAATATGGACATTTTATGATCATATTAGGCAATAAATAATTTCCCTGTTAGGGTAAAACTTAGGTACAGTTTCTTAGGTTAAGTACATTAGGTTCCCCAATTGACTTCAAACACATGGTTGCATTAACCAATAAAACAGAAACAATGTTATCTTTTCCAAGAATATTTAAATTCAATGTATTTGAATTCAACTAGGAACCTAATGTACTTGACCTAAGGAACTGTACCTAAATTTTACCCTTATTATATATCAGTTTTTTTTTTTTTTTTTTTTTTTTTTGTGTTGGGGGGGGAGGGGGGGTGTGTGTGTGGTTCTTTTTTAACTGCTTGTTTTTGGTTCTGAAGGTACCACTCACTTGTTAAGTTGCTTAAGAGGCTCATACACAGGACACAGTGTTGCCAACATTTGAGATTATTGGATAAGCATTGCCCTATTCCAGCATTGGATAGTTATGCTAATGGAAAATCTAGTACCAACTTTGAGGTTAGAATTCACAATTTCACATTATGAGGTTAAATGGGAGAGCTTATTATAGAATTGCAGACAGTGTAATGCAAATCCCATAAGCTATCTCACTAATTTAATCACTTCTGGCTTCCTCTAAGAAAAATATTTACTTCTGAAATTTCATTTCAGGGAAATGAATCAAAGAAAAATGTTCCTGAGAAATCTCATGGTTTTAACATTGCATATTGCAAGGAAACTCTGGAAGCCACTGAACCTCAGTTTGAAGCAAATAAGTCTTATTGCTTGAGAAGTCAGGTAGTGTCGTTTATATGGGCAGTTATTAGGAGTATAGTTCCCATTGAATTCCTTGGAACTTCTTATAACTGGAGAATGTTAAGGAGAAATATTGCCATGTTTATTCGACTACGAAGATTTGAGAAGTTCTCATTAAAGCAATGCATGCATAAATTAAAAGCATCAAGGTTCCCGTTTCTATCAACTCAACATTTTTCATCTTGCTTGAGTAACCAAGTGCTAAAATATGAAACAGGGGAGAGTGTAGACATGCACAAGGGATCCAGAAGATTGGATGCCGCACATGTTTTGAAACATAAGCTTCTGGAAAGCTGGATCTTTTGGCTCTTTTCTTGTCTAGTGGTGCCACTGGTGCAAGCAAACTTCTATGTCACAGAAACTGAGTTTGGGAAACAAGATGTATATTATTATAGGAAGTCAGTTTGGGAGAAGTTGATAGATAAGGCCGTCACTTGCTTGAAAGATCAGGGCTATCGCGACTTGGATGCTGCGACTGTTGGAAATATCATAGACAACAGATTATTTGGTTTCTCGAAGCTAAGACTTCGTCCAAAAGAAAATGGAATGAGGACACTGTCAAATCTGAAGGCACCATCAAGATTTCCATCACAAAAATCCTCTTTGGAAGATCAATCTTGTGGAACACATGGAAAAGGAAAAATTCGTCCAAACAAAGTTCATCATTTCAAGTCTGTAAATCTTGCTCTTCGTGATACACATGCTGTTTTAAAAGGTATACAGTTGGAAGAACCTGAGAAGCTAGGATCATCAGTTTTTGATTACAATGATGTCTACAGAAAGTTATGTCCATTTCTAATTGGTCTGAAAAATAGGTTGACAACCATGCCTGGTGTGTTTGTTGTTGTTTCTGATGTACTGAAAGCATTTGATTCTATCAATCAGGATAAGCTGCTTAGTGTAATGAAAGATGTCATACAGAAGGATGCATATCTTCTTAAACAGTCCCATCAAGTCCTCTGCACGGGGAAATCTTTGTGGGTTCACGAGAACCTAGTATTGATGGATCACAATATGAGCACTACAAAAGTCACATCCTCTGTTCCCTTTCGTTCGCTGCATACTGTCCTTGTTAACCAGGTAGATTTTTCAAGTCACTCTTTAAGGAAATTTGTATTTTTATATATCTTTCCTATTTCCATTGAGTATTTTAATGATTACCACTTTACTTTTTATCAGCTAAGTCACTTAGTGACAGTTTTCAGCTTTTACTACCTGTCTAACTACTACCTTGCATAATGCTTCTGTGTGTCTTATGTTACCTGCAAGATACTAATAGTATTCATAATTCTGTAAGCACCTTAAGCAATGTTTTGAGTTGGACCTTTATTCTTTATATCCTTCTTGCCACTGGTTTTGCAAACTAGCAGGGAAAAGTTTTCCTTTTTTTTTTTTTTTCTTGATCAAATTACGGTTTTTAGTTTGGGGTACTGAAAGTTTTGATATTCAAATGAAGCTCTACCAAATGAAAATAGTTTTGGTACTTGCAGCGGATTATTTTTTATTTATTATAATGATAAGTGAGTTTTGGCCCCGAGGGGAGGGAAGAGGAAATTCGAACTAGTGACCTGCACTTTGAGTGGTTTGCAGCTGATTGTTCTACCCTTTGGGGTAATTTTGGTACTTGCAGAGATTGATGGGCACTCATTTGGTGGGTTGGGTTGGGACTTATTTAGTCATCTACTAATTCTTTTGGAAAAGCATATATGGGTTGCCAATGAGCTCTAGCTCAAATGGCACATATTCCCTTGTGAGTGCAAGGTGTGGAGGGCAGAGGTCGTGGGTTTAAGTTCCATTGGTTATGTAGTCCTTTTCAATAAAAAAATGTATTTGAGTCATTTAGATTTAGTCTTAGGTCAGTCATGCTTTGATTAGTGAACCAACTTTCCTCGGTCCCCTTGTGTGCCTATCACCAAGCATATGCAGCCTATGTCAGCTATCCATTGATGTACATTGGGATGAAGAATTAAGTATTTTTAGCCCAATTTGGTGTAATAAGATATTTGGATGAACAATGCAGCAGTGCTGTGATGCCTAGTTATTACTCTAGTGTCCTCTTTCTCTTCCCTATTACTCCCATCATCAAGCTTTCCATCTAACAGCCCAAGACTTAAAAGCCAGCTGCCACTCAGAAGTGCCCGCAGCAAATTTACTCCTTTCCAGAAACTTTTGACAGTAGAAATTGATCTATTTGGTCGAAGAGTTGCCACCATGCTTCTATTCCATTTAGGTTAGATCTACCCATTATGTAGTATAGCCCCTCTATGATTCATCGTGGGTCTTTGCTGTCCTATGTCTAGCATACAATGATGCCCTCATCTGGAGTTGGTGTGTTAAGCAATAGACACTACACCTTTGCCTACAATAACTGCAGCTGATCATTAACAAGATATCAAAGTCCTTGCTCAATTTGGTCCTCGACTTGTGAATTTCCTTAAGCACATTACATGGTTACCAACATGTTACCAACATACACAATTAAGGATTTTCTCGTCATTTCTACATTTAATAAAAACTATGCATTGGGATTAATTTGGTCAGAGCCTGTTCTAATAAAATGCAATTTCAAGTCAATGCACTTTTCTTTCACCTCGTTCTACATGGAACTCTAGTGGTTGTCTCGCATGCACTTCCTCCTCCAATCTTCATTTGGTGAAGTATATGTGGAAGGATAATTCAATTACATTAGATAATTATGTGTTAAAAAAGAAAAAGAATCTGACTGTATCTTTTTCATTTACTCATGAAAATGTAATGGTTAGTATAGTTGAAAGGTAAATGCCACTTAATTCCCGATAAATTGATATTGCTATTGGCTTTCAGCAACAGACATTGCTTAATATTTCAATAAACGAACTGTCAAATCATCCTAGTGCGCTTCACAAGTAGACATCAACTAAATAGGACAGTAGACTGTTAAAGTGAAAAAATAAAATGCTCTGTTCTGAATATTTGATACTTGTAAGTAAATCATCTCTTGTGAGAAGATAAGTTTTGTTTATTATTTTTTCTTCTTACAGGAGTGGAGCAGGCATGTGAAAAAAGAAGAGCTATTTTTCAATCTAAAGGAACATGTCAAGTACAATGTACTGCAATTATATAAAAAGTTTTTCTTGCAAGGTGTAGGTATTCCTCAAGGAAGTATTGTTTCATCTCTGCTTTGTTCATTTTACTATGGACATCTGGAAAGGAATGTGATCTCTCCATTTCTTGAGAAAACTTGTGAACCTACTGCTAAAGATATTTCTAGAAGACATATTTCTCGTGATGCTTCTGCACAGGAAAGTAGTGAGGATAAGTTTTACTTGTCCCCTAGTTATATACTTCTTAGATTTATTGATGACTTCCTTCTCATTTCAACCTCAAAGAAGCAAGCTGCTGGCTTCTTTTCCAGGTTGCGAAGAGGATTTCGCGAGTACAACTGCTACATGAATGATGACAAATTTTCTCTCAATTTTGATATTGGACACTTATCAGGAATTCCGTCAAACAGGGTTTATGTGGGTGAAGATGGTAATTCATTCCTTCGATGGAGTGGATTACTTGTCAACTGTTGCACTTTAGAAGTTCAGGCAGATTACACAAAGTTAGTTTTCGTTTATAATTTCACTTACTTTGTTGTCGTTCTACTTGCCAGATGTATCTTATGATCTTCTGTTTTGGATTTCACGTAGTGGTGTTTTGGTGGATAATCAGCATTTTTGTTTATTGGCGGACTTTTGCTTCAGATAAGATTGACACAATCATCTGAACTTTTGAATTCATTCCAAATCATTAACATGCTACTCATTAAGCATACATAACTTGATAATGTGCAGTAGTCTATAATCTAGAAATTATTGATGTATATCATGAGTGCCCGTAACATTTTATACTTTCAAAATTGTAGAGTAATGTTCTTATTTGGTTTTATATCTCTTTCTTCCTAACAATTAGACTTGAGAGTTTCCTTTTGGCCTGTTTCTTGATTTCTTTTCTTTTTTTTTTTGGACCTAATTAATATCAATTTTCCAGCCAGAATTTGTCAATATCACATCCTTAGCAACTTCTTCAAGATGTTGTCTGAGTTAAAACCTTAAAACTTCAAGCAGTGTAATCAAGTGATATCCAGTCCTCTTTGGGGGTACTTTTGTGATTTTTGTTAAATAGGATTTATTTAAGACAAGTCTGTGGTTGGGCTCTTAGATTGAAGCTAGGTCTAATTGTTTGCCTTAGAGTTCAGGACTTGCCTTATATTTCATTGGCTTGTTATTGAAGCTCTACATGTTACAGTAGGATCTAATTATTTGTTTAATTTATGTGTACTTTGAATCTCAGTTTTATGAAAGTTCAATTTTTCCCCCAAGTAACTAGTCCCATATACTAAACAGGTATCTTAATAATCATTTATGTTCGGCTCTTACCGTCTGCTGGCAAGGTAAACCAGGCCGTCGTCTGAAGGCAAAGCTGTGTGGCTTTATGAGACCTAAATGCCATCCTATATTCTTCGATTCAAATATAAATTCTGCAGCTGTTGTCAGATTAAATATATATCAAGCTTTTTTGGTATGTGCAATGAAGTTTCATTGCTATGTTTGTGACTTATCATACATATGCAAACTTCGCGCGGGATTCTATCTACACATTATTGAAAGATCTCTGAGGTATGGATGTAATTCTTGTTTATCTTATAGTATATGCAGTTAAATTAACTTGGTTTATTGAGATGCATTTTTGCTGTGCTGATTTTAATTGATATTTTAGGATCGGTGAAGCCCCATCTGCAGTAGCCATGTAAAGTTATTTATTTATTTTTTTTCTACTCTTTTTTCAGTTCATTTTCTTTGTTGATTGATTTATTAGGTATAAGTACGTGCTCATTAGGAGACGGATGCGTTCTGCATATCGTTATTGTGGTTTCCGGCCAATTCTTCAGTTGGAGGAGGAAGAAGTTGAATGGCTTGGATTATATGCATATATCCAAGTACTGAAGAGAAAAGAATCACGGCATAAACATTTACTATCTTCATTAAGGTGTAAGTTGGCACATAAAATACCTGCGAGTGTGCCACTGCCATCTCAACTAAAGTATGCGGTTGATGCCTCACATTCCTCTTTAATATGGAAAATTAAGTACTAAATTCTTGAAGGTATGTGAATGATGGAGCTTTTTTCTTTTCATTTGTCACATACAACAATTTGGGGGACTGTATTCAAGTTTATTTGGTTATTCTTTTTCCTAATGCTTAGTATAAAGCAGAAAGTTCTGGTAGTGTAGAAGGTTTTGTTATTTGCTTAAAATAAATTTAGGAAGCAAAATCCACATTCAGTTCGTGGCGCAAGAGATCTTGTCCTGTCATCGAAGGCCAGCTAAGGGATCTCGAAGGCGAAGGAAGATCCTTGGGCGCTATGGAGATGTATTGGATGTTTTCTTGATTTAGAACTGATTTTTTTTATTTTATTGAACTGTAGTATGTATTGATTTAGATTGAAGATTTTTTTTTTCTTTTTCCTTTTTGAATTGTGTTATGTAACTGCAAATAGATTAAAATGAAATCCAACTGTATTTTTTAATTTCAAATTAGTAATTTGGCTTGTTAATAAAAATTAATGTTATTGATGTGCAATTTTTTTTTATTCCTCTTTTACTTGAAGGAAATGTTAGTTTTATCATTTCAAGTTAATATTGAAATAAATATATCACGTCTCCCAATAAAATTGGATATTCCATTAAAAAAAAGAGGGTTATATGTGATTCATTTCAAAACTCTGATTTTATTTTATGGAATGTAACAATACGCATACTATATCATTTAAGATCTATAATACTTAATTTGAATCATAAAATAAATTAAATTGAAGGATTTTAAAATAAAAATGATCTTTTTCCCCCACGAGAAACTTTGTATATAACCAATAAATCAGGGGGATAGAAAGTGCAAGTTTGAATACAAATCTTATATCTTACATTTTGTATTACACTTTTATGTCTCAACCAATTACGATTTGTCATGTATTATAATTTATTTCTTTATAAATAATTAAAAATCATACACATGTAATCGTAATTGTAGGAATATAAATTATAATATAAAAATTGGGATATATGATTTATATTCATGTAAGTTTATGGATATAGTTTTCTTCTAACATAGTTTGGAGGAATTTTTTTTTAACCCACTACATGATAAGTAAATAGACCATCCACGTGTATATTTTAAAAAGTCACATAACTCATTAAAAATGTCATGTGATTAAAAGTACACGTGAATGGTCTATTTAGTTATCACGTAGTAGGTTGAAGGACGAAAACTTCATTTTGAAGTTTATTTTGAACAAAACTATTTCCTAAGTTTATTACTTAAATTTTACCCAAAATGCACACACACGTGTGAAGATTTAAGCAGCTGCAAAGCACAGCACAGACACACCACTAACCCCCTCAGTCTACACAAACACAAACAAAAGGAATCAGAGAAATTAGGGTTTTTAATTTGTTCGCAGAGATGGCAATGGCTGGGCGATTCAGATCGAGCCTCTCTCTCTTCACAAAGTCTCTCCGCTCCGATTCCCTCTCAGCTCACCGATCCGCACTCGCTCTCACCGATTCTCAGGTATCATTTTGCTCTCCTTGTTTTTTATTTCGTTTTGCGCTTGTTTGGTTTCCGAGATAATCGGAGGAAAGTTGTGAAATTTAATTAGAGAAATGAAATTTTTTGGGGTATGTGAATGGTGAAATGAAGATTAGGATTTAGCGTGAGCTGATTTTTATTTATATTTTGATAAATTATTTGTTTTTATTATGTTTAGGGTTAGATTAGTGAGCTTATTCGTTCGAGACTTTGTAATGTGGTTCTGGTTTAGGCTCTGTTTGGTCGTGGAGAAATTTGAGGGAAAGATGAGAGAAATGAAATTTGGATGCTTTGACTTTTAATGTAATGAGGGAAATGGGAATTTTTTTTGGGTTTTTGAATAGTGAAATGGAGCTACGATTTAATGAATTTTTAAATGATGAGAATTGAAAAACTAGGCGATTGTTATGTTGATTGATTATCCTTTTAATGTATGTATGTGTGTGTTGTGGTTTAGGCTTAGATATGGTTTACTCTCTGTTTGGCTGGGGAGAAAGTGGAGGAAAGATAAGAGAAATGAAATTTGGATGTTTTACTTATTGAAGTTTCTGGTTCTGAAAGATGGGAAATTTAGCTTGGCTGATCAGATAATTGTATAAAAAATAGGTGTTAAGTTGGGTTTTAAATAAAAAAGTTTAATTAAAATCCTTAAGGTCTTTTATTTTCTGAGATGAACCGGATTACTGTGCTGATTTCTAGGTATTATTTTGAAAACAAATTTACTTGCATTACCCACTGCATGAAACATCTATCTGAGAATTACGGATGTATATAATCCTTTTTAATTTTTCAAAATTGGGCAGCATAAGAAATTGTTTTCTTTTATTGATGCTATTTCTACTAGGAAAGTTTCATATGAGACGGTATATCATTCATTGACGGCCCATTACGTTGAACCTTTATCATGGTTACATTCCAAAGGCCTCATTTCTTTTTAATGTTGTTAGGAAGCATCTATGGTAAAATAATTCTGCAGATATTTAATTTGTCAATGCAATTCTCTGTTCTGCAGTTCTCAAGAGTGCTTGGTTGGTTACTTGACAGTTCTGCTCATTTAAGTTCATTCCTTTCTTTGCTTAATTGATTTTCTGTTGTTTTTGTGTTGTCTAATTGCTGGACATTCTTTGCTTGCAGTTCTCAAGGAATTATGCCACTACCACTGTGCAAAAGGAAGAGAGGGTTAAGGTATTTGAAATTGTTAACCTTCAATATGTTCTGGAGTACTTTCCAATGTTCTAAGCATATCTTGTCTTTACACAAACACCCAAAATCATATGGTAGACTTTTAAGAAAAAAATATTTTGAAGGACCTCATACAAGCTCAAAAGTTAAAACTATATGATAAATTTTCACTGTCTATTTTCTGATTGTGTGCTTCACTCTTTATTTGTTTGGGGAGACACATGTGTCAGTCTTATAAGTTTGTCCTGCATCAAATATATTTAAGTTAATTTAAATTGAAAACAGTATAAGCTGCACTATGGTTCTGGATCTATGAAAGAATTGCTGTTGGAATCTGGGCCATACACATGTTTATTAATGTTGGAGCTCAACCATGTATTCTAATTTGGGAATGATAGCTGGCACATTAGATTCCAAATTTCACTTATTTCTCTTGGCCTGTGCAAAACTGAATTTCTTAAATATTAATTTAAGTATAAACTTGTATTCATATTCAATAGCAAGTGTACGGTCTTTCTGCTGTCCCCTGTAGCAAATGAGAACCTCTCCCTTTTGGTAAGCAGCTGATCTTGGGTTACTAGTGGGAGCCTACAATTATTGTTTTGTCCAAAAAAACACAAGTTTTAGGTTTCCATATTCAACATTTCTGCCATAGACGTAAATCGACACTTTCTGCAGCACACATAGAAATTCATTGAAATCTGATTACTTTTAATGTGCTTCACATGTTAAGATTCCCATCACATCGATCTTGTTTAATCTTGTTTCTCCATGAAATTGCAGGTGCCTTTAGCTTTGTTTGGGGGATCTGGAAACTATGCATCTGCATTGTACATTGCAGCAGTAAAAACAAATGCCCTGGACAAGATTGAGTCTGAGCTTCATGACCTTGTTGAGGCTATGAAGAGAAGTCCTACTTTTTCTCTGTTCACAAAGGACCCCACTGTTCCAGCAGATACCAGACTGAAGGCTATCCAGGAAATTGCTGGTGGAGCTAAATTTTCAGAGGTGACAAAGAATTTCTTAGGTATGATGAGCTGCACTTTGTTCTTTGGCATAGTGAACTTGATTTATCTCTTCTGTAACGATATATAATTTAGTTCTTTGAATTTGGTTTATTTTTCTGGTCAAGGTAATTTAAAAATGTGAAATTAATTGCTTCCTTTATGTCTCATGTGGAGTATTTGGTGTGAGAGAAATAACCATACATTTGAGGAGATTTTTGTGCAAACTCATCAACCTTATTTATGTCTTTTTATTTGGGATGTCCATTCATCAAGATCTGTTCCCAAGCCTTTCTTTAAAATTTTGGTTGGTCCTAGCTTTAGGTTTTTACCATTTTCTGTCCCTCATTCCAACCCCCAACCCCTCCCTTGTAGTTCCCTCATGTATACTTCCTATGTACTGGAGTCATATACTTGATGCATCTCCATTGTTATCTTAGTTAACCTATATAGGGTTTGAACCCATTATTTACTCTCTTTTGTCTAGGAATGCTACCTTATACATCATCATTCTTTCAGTTTCATTGATTGGTACGTCTAAAAAAGTCATTTACATATACAGCCAAAAAAAAAAAAAGCCATTTATGTGATACTTCAAGTGAAATGTTTATGCAATAATATTGTAAATTATCTGCCACATATATCTTTTGTTGTTAGTTACCGTTGTTGTTTTGGGGGAAAGGGTGGTGTTGTTCTCTATATGTGGTTGAGGTTAATAATTTATAATGTCGATTATGTTGATTCATAATTTTAGTGCATATTCTTGCAAGAATCTGAATAAGAAATACTATGATATATGCTCTGTCTCTGATTATTGGAGAGGTTTATCATATTCAACACATTATGTATTTTCTTGATTCATTGCTGCTCAGGTTTATTTTTAGTTAATTTCTTTTTGCTGTTGCTTGATTGCATTCTTTCTGGATAAAAGCCTTTTAATGCTTGTATTTAGTGTAATCCTTCGTAATTTCTTGTAGCTGTGTTGGCTTTGAATGGGAGGCTAAGGCATATTGACACCATTACTAAGAGATTTGGGGAGTTGACCATGGCATATAGGGGAGAAGTGAAAGCTATTGTGACTACTGTCATTGTAAGTTCCTCCCCTTGGATGGCAAATTTTCTATCACTTGGAGCATATAAAACACTGTTTTTTAACTTACATAATTACCACAAGAAAACTTACATAATTTTCATCCGAAACTTACCCTTTTTTTAACAAAAAGAAATTGAAGTTCATATGTATCTTGGAATATTGTAATCCACTTATATTGTATTTGTATGGTGTCTGGTGTTGGGTGGTGGGGTACAATATTCATAAGACATCTGGACTTTGTTTTTACCCCCAATGAGTATTGTTGCTCTGAAAGCCAGGTTCCATAGAGGTTTTAGTGCATTAGGTAGGGGCCAATATAAGCAAAGAAGTATGTGAACATATAGGAAATGAACAAAACAGAATGTTGTCTTTAGGGAAAGTGTTGAGAAGGTGAAAAAATACAAATTCCTTGGAAAGAATTTCAACCCAAAAACATCAATAACAACAACCAAGCCTTAATCCCAAAAGTTTGGGATCGGCCATAGATCCTTAACGACAAATAATGATTGGTCACATGTATTCTTTTTTGTAATTCTATTTTATTTGAAGTCATACTCTTTGTTACCTCTTTAATTGACATGTTAATTTTTATTACTTCAACCAATATTATTGTAGGTCTTATTATACCTTTATTATTATTTTTTTCTTTTTCCCTTGACTTGAAATGACTCACTATTCCTCACTGGTGCATTAATTGCTCTCCTTTGCACATAGCCAAGTCATCTCAAGCGATTTTCTCTCATTTTTTATCAACAATAACCACCTTTATCTTTAAGCAATCCATTCATAATAAAGTGACTAAATTTTACACTGGCTCTCAAATTGCACCAAGGTAGTCAAAGGTGAGCCAGGCACTTGCCTAGGCACCCAAGTGAGGTGCCTCTAAGGCACTAAGGCAAGTGCCTTAGACCATTAAAAGCCACCAAGGCTAGAGCCTCCTCCCTTTTTTTTTTTTTTTTTTGATTTCCCACCTCTCTACCTCTAGCCTAATCTCTTTATTACCTCATCACTTTCGTTTTAAAAAAAAAAAAAAAAAAAAAATCAATTATATAGTCTTTTAGGCTTTAGCATTGATAGTTCTCTCTCTCTCTCTCTCTCTCTCTATTATAAACTCTCCCTCTCTTTTTATTTATAAAAGGTTGTTGTAAAACCAATTATAGAAGTTTGTTGTAAAACCTACTGTTAGATTATTAATTTACAAAAGCTTGTAAAGCCTTCTGTTAGAATAATTAATAGAGCCTAAACTGTGTTAAGCCTATTTTGAAATCAATTAATAGACCTACTTTCTTTATGCAACAAATGTAAAAACAGTTGATTATAATATTTTAATGAATAGATACATATGATTTAAGTTCTATATGTATAATAACTATATTTAGATTTTGGCACCTCTCTTTAATTGGGCTAGCGCCTTTTTGTCACCTCCTGCCTCAGGTGTTACAAGGCCTTGGCGCCTTAAGGTCACCCTTCGCCTCTGACTACCTTGGCCTATACAACCCTCCTTAGTTTCGGGTTGGGACCCGTTGTGAATAAATATATGACGCTGAGCACAAACACGTTTGGAGTTAATTTCAACCCAAAGGAAACCAAAAATTTTGTTCATCCGAATGGCCCATAAAAGTTATATTTAAATTAACATTTAGAGTACCATTTTGTAGGTGTTAAAGCAATTCCAGATGGTTCAGTTGGTGTCATCTAGTTCACTAATAATCAAATATATGTGGGTTTTTTAGATAGTCATATACTCATATACAGCGTTTAGTTTTAAGAATTGTGCATTCTGTGCTCCAATTGTTGTTATTTTTCTTCCAGCCCCTTCCACCAGATGAGGAGAAAGAACTGAAAGAAACACTTCAAGATGTTATTGGGCGGGGGAAGAAGGTTAAGCTTGAGCAAAAGGTAAGAGGACATATCATCCATGATGTCTGTGTAATTTTCATGCACTAATTCCTTCACAATTGAAGCAATAATAACTTTGTTATTGTATTTTAGATTGATCCCAGTATACTTGGTGGGATCGTGGTTGAATTTAGCCAAAAGGTCTTCGATGCGTCCATCAAGACCAGAGCACGCCAGATGGAAAGGTTCTTGAGGGAGCCCGTAAACCTTGACGGCCTGTAAATGCTGTTAACATGAATTTCCTCAGATGTTTAAAGAAGCAGAATATTTGTTCCTATTTAATTTTGGTGCTTGTAAACTGACTCACTCATGTATGGTTGAATGCCATACATTCTGCAAATAAGAAGCTACTTCACATTTCTTCGCAGCAATCGATTGTAGAACTCTTTTCTCTTGTATGGGTTTGTGAGCATTTTCACTGAGAACCTTTAAGGTCACACCTACTCAATCTCAAAGTTCTGTTCGGAATATTGTTCAAGTTTTTAATGATACAGGCACATTTTTCGAGCTAGTTGTAGATTGGCAAGTGTTTTTAAATCTCTTTGCTCTGCGCCGCCTCATAATCATGAGATACATTTGAATAGAGGACGCATGATAATTGAGTAGCGTGAAAGCCTGTTTCTCAGCATATTGGTTGGTACCAATCAGAACCCCAAATCACGATTTATTTTACTATAGGACTTGAGCTAGCATTCTTTGGTAAAAACTGATTGACCACTGCAATACTTTGTAATTTCACATAGGGATTTTTATTATAGTTGGATAATGTGAAAGCAATGCTGGTGGATAAATTAAAAAAATGTGCTAATGTGAATATTGTAAATTACAGGAGAACTACTTTCTGTTTTGGGTGAAAGAGAAGGGAAACCAAAAGTACTTTCTGTTTACTTCTTTTTTATTTTTTGGATAATAAAACAAATTATGATTTTGAGTAGCCTCTAGACCTTATGTCTGTCGATCATACTTTACAAACATATGGGTCATCTATAGTGTGCGGAAGCTCCAAAAAAAAAAAAAAAAAAATGCCTGTAGCTAAATGTATTACTCTTTAGTCAATATACTAGCAAGACACAATAAAAATGTTAATTGAAAAGAATGCATCTTAATATCTTAATATTTGTTTTTGTTTTTTATGGTTTTGTCCAACCCTCATTCTATAAATTAGCCTTATTTCCGTTTCAAAGTTCCATTAGACTTGTAGAATTAATCACTGAAAGACCCGGAAGCAAATTATAATTTTGTATGACACAAATTTAAATTATTAATCCTTTTATGTGCAATTTGTTCTAAAAATGAAGTAAATGTAGAAATTGCTTATAAATCAATTGGACGTGCTATAGAAACAGAAACAATTAATAATAAGGTTAAAATGTGGAACCCATTCATCAGTGATGGATTTCGGTACCATGCAGCTATCTATATATAGATGCCATGATGAATAACTCATGGTACAAGAAGTGAAACCTCGTGTTTCATTGTTCTTGGTTGATCATGCCCCTTCTTTTCATTTTGATGATCAAATGCATCTACCTGCAGAAAAGAGCTGAAAAGGTTGTACTTTAATATTTGCTTTTTGTTGGGAAACTGATAAACCTTTACTTTCTATAAGATTTTTATTTCATTTTTTAGGGTAAAGGAGCTTTTCACTTTTAAATCTCATAATTTGTTGAAGCTTAGTACTAAAATGTTGATGGCTTGACGGCAAGCATTTTGAAACACTTTTAAATGATTTAGATGATGCTATCATTATTACAAATTTTACTATATAAACCTTACAAATTGATATGTCAATTTTTAAATAATAAAATAAAAATTAATTTTAACGGTTTTATTATGTTATTGATATAACATTAATCACATTTATTGCTATTAATTTGTAAATCTTTTGTAGTAAAATTGATAGCCCCTATCTTTGGAAAAGGGTCCCTCATGCTCAGCTGGTCCCATAGAAGCCTAAGCCTAAATTGATAGTAAATTTAGTATTTTTTTTTTAATAGTGATATATATTCACATTGTAGTACAAGTGTAAATTGAATCTGGGTGAGTTGGTTTTTCTTGTCTTTGTAACCAAGTAGTTTGTTGCTTGGAACAGCCTCTTTAGCATGTTATTAATATATTTTCATGGGACAGCTGTAGAAAGACACAACAATGCTTTGAAACACTTGAGTAGCTTGAGAGTTTTCCACTCACTTTCTTCCCAGAAAACTATGGCAGTCCCTATTGGTACACAGAAACAAATGATTTAAATAACTGAATTGCCCTTAAAGTTTTCAGGAATTGACTAAGAGTACTATCCCTTGACAATCTTGTGGAAAATGACTTAGAGGATTGCTGATGGGGCTTTGCATGATCTACATGAACATAGCAAAATTCTTTAGCATGTAGGATTTCTAGGAGAGGATTAGGTAAATAAATTAAGGGGATTCTCCAAGAAGATTAGCATGACAGCCCATAGGATAGGGAAAGTTGTGGGGTATAGTGTTAACTGTAATGGCACTTTATTCTTGTAGAAAAAGTCAAGTAGATTATTCTTTTTTTTAGGTATAATATGTATCTGAACTCTGAAGAGCATAACTTATTAGTTGAAAAATAATATCTAAATAACTGATTTTGATTAAGCACGCATAATATTGAGTAATATGCAAGAATTATTCAGCTTGATGCAATGCTAATGGACTTATATATGGACTTATATATATGTTTGAAAATATGAAAATAATTTGGAAAAGATTCATGAAGAAATTTGACATTATTGAAGTGGTTGAGAACAACGAATCCAAGAAGGCAAGAAGAATGGAAAGATATAATTTTGTTGTGGGACCAATTGAAATTAAATCAAGCCCTTTTCTTAGAAAATAATCAGAAGAAAATTAATTATGGAAATATTAATATATTAAGAAAGTTTAAGGTTTAATGAAAATAAAATAAATCGAGATTTAGTACGTTTGATGTAAAAGTTTAGAACAAATTTCAAAATCTACTTCATGCTCAAGCAATAGTAACATTAACAGATGGCCCTACATGCATATGGTAACAACACGTAAAATTCTTTAATAACAAGTAAATTAAGTAAATCCTTGCCATAGATGAAAGGAAAACTACTATTATGAAAACCAGCATACCTATTCATTTCATGTTGTACAATTATCTATAAATATTATTATGTTGTACTCGTTTGATTGTATAAATGTTAACATCCCTTGCGTATTTAGCAACAAAAAAACATAGAAATTACTCCCATATATATGTTTGGGGTGGGTCTTGCTAATAATCTCATTTACAAAAAAAGAAAAAAGATAGGAGTAACTAAGACTTAATTTAACTACTTCTATCCCTTTATCTTGTGCAATTTTCTCAGGCAAGTAATTCTGAGAGAACCTAAAGAGAAAGAGGGTTCCATATTCTTAGGTGGAGAAATTCCTACACTGATAGGTCATAGGTGCACGTAAGCATGTTTGGTTGTTAGAGCATAAGGGTCATGCAAGAATTAAACAAAGACTTAAAAACAAATGAAAAAGGATACACATGTCAAATGTGTCACATTTTATTACACCCCAACAAGAAAAAAAGTGCAAAACTTTGCCATAGCAAGAAATTAATGTACCTAAAGTACTCTTGTACTTCTCTCTCTCTAGTCTTTTTTATGCTCTATAGGTTTATACTTCAAATTCACGTGTAGTTAGAGAGAGAGAGAGAAAGAGAGATTATTATGTGAAGTGGAAGCAAAAGTGTGGCTTTCTCATATACAATAAAGATGATGATTACCTTGTGAGTGAAGAAAAATGCAAAGAAAAAGACAAGAATAGAGTCAAAGACAAGAAGACCAACCATCTCTCTCTCTCTCACAATGGAGGTCCCCCTCCAATCCGTTTTCCACTCCACCTATCAACCAACAAACATAATCCTTCTATCTTTCTCTTTCTCTTTCTCCATCTCTCTCTCATACAATTCATATTCATATTCTAAGCAAACCCCACAAACCATCACAATCATCATCACCATTACCATCCTATAAAGCCTTCTCTATTGGCTCATACAAACATTATAAGGCCTTCTTCATTGGTTTCCATTGAAAATTGAGCAATGAGGAAGCCTGATCAGATTGGAAAAGATCCTAGAATGAATAATAATAAGAGCAAGCTTAGGAAGGGTTTGTGGTCACCTGAGGAAGATGAGAAGCTGATGAGGTACATGTTAACCAATGGACAAGGATGTTGGAGTGATATTGCTAGAAATGCTGGTCTCCAAAGGTGTGGGAAGAGTTGTCGTCTTCGTTGGATCAATTATCTTAGACCTGACCTCAAGCGTGGTGCATTCTCTCTCCAAGAGGAAGAGCTTATCATCCATTTGCATTCAATTCTTGGCAACAGGTAGTCCTCTTTCTCTCTCTCTCTCTCTCTCTCACACACACATACACACATCATATAGCTAGTGCACGAATATTGCTGGTGCTTTGGAAGAAAAACACATTTGAGACTTATTCTCTAGCTCTTCTTTCACTTAAGGAATTAGTAACATATGTAAGTAGGCTGAAATGTAAACTTTTTTTTTTTTTTCTATTTTTTTTTTTTCTAAGAAACTTTGTCTAAGTTTGATTTTAGTCCAAATTTTAAAAGTCAGAAATTTTTATTCAAAATTTAAAAGTTATTAACTTTGGCATTTTCTTTGTTTTTTTGTCCAATTTATTCTAAGCCATCTCAACTTTTTAACGTATCACATCAGAATTTTGTCTATCATGTGTACATTCTTCTATAGACAAATGGATGGATAAAATTGATTATTATTATTTAAAAAAAAAAAAAAATCCTTAAGAACAAAATTATGACTTAGTGAAATTTGGGGACAAAAATCAAACTTGGAATAATATGTAGGGGCAAAAAATATATTTCTAGCTGTGTAAATTACATTTGTCCAATTTGTATGATCAATCTAACCATGAAAATTAATTCAAGTGGAGTAACTTTGCAAATTTTCCTGGATATGATCAACCATACCATGGAAATTTACTTTCAAATGGATCGAGTAGTGTTTAGCCTAATGAAAATAACTAAAGAAAAAAAGTTTGACATGGCAAATAGTTGAAAGCATTATTATACTGTTCATAAGTATCAGGTACAAAGGTTTATCTTAGCTGGCAGTTCCACATTCCTCACATTCACATATATAGTATATAAAGGTTTAATTTTATAATATAGCAGAGAATAAGATTGAATACATGCATAAAATGCACTTATAAAGTTATATTATCCACTTAAAACATATTTTTCTCTGTCCACTGTACATTTCCATTGAGAAGCTACTCTTCTTCTGATTCTAGATAGAAGGCAGCATTGAAAAGCTACTTAAATCTTAGTCTTGAATTTTTGGCTTGTTAGAAAAGAAAGTGGTGGTGTTATAGGGTAGATTTTACTTTTAGGTTCATATATATTGCCACAAAAGAGAGGGAGAGAGAAAAAAAAGAGAGCCACTTATATATACTCCCTGATCAGTTAATGAAATGGATGTAATATTGAGCTCATCCAATAAACTTTGAAACTAGCTAGAGAAGTCTAGTTATCAGTCCTGCGTGGCCTCTTTAGGGACTTTCCTCAGCTTGCTAGTAGTTAAGGCTGTTACTTGATTCCTTGGTAAACTTAATTATATTAAGGAGAATCACAAATTTATAACCAAAATTGAATTTGTCCTCCTAAATTCTGAGTCAGATTTAACAAACATTTTTAGGATGTACAATTAAATTTTGGATTTTCCCTTTCTTTTTTATTATTATTAATTTTATTTTAGGGCTGAATTTTGAGCCTAATAAAGCCTCCAGCTAGCACCATGCATGCGATTGAGACATGACCTATGCTTGCCCAGAACTCCACCTTATTAATTTGATTTGGTAAAGAAAATAATCATATGTAACTTACATTAAATTCGATGTGAGTTTAGACCTTGACATTAATCTTCTTATATTATATATTATAATTTATAATTTGTTTGGCTTGGCATGTCCCTTTCAGTTGTACCTTAAGCAATTGACCATATATATATAAGCCATGCAGTTTTAAATTCTAGGTGCAGTTAGCTGAAATAGTGTTGTTTAACTACCTCAACCATTAATTAAACTTTCTTTCTTTCTTTTTTAAAAAAAATTCAGGTGGTCTCAGATTGCAGCACGTCTTCCGGGAAGGACCGACAATGAAATTAAGAATTTCTGGAATTCCACATTGAAGAAAAGGTTCAAAAATAACACTTTCATCACAACCTCACCAAATGACAGTGATTCTTCAGAGCCTAGAGATGTCATAGGAGGTGTCACACCCTTGCATGAACATGACCTAATGAATATGTGTCTGGACACATTTTCCTCATCATCAAATTACTCCATGCAAAATTTGGTCCCAGGGAGCCATTTAGATCCATTTCCCATGCTTGATAACTGCTATGACATGACAGGTGCAGCCGGAATATTTAACGTGCCTACAAGCTTAGCAGCACAGGTTGGTAAGGGGGATGAATTTTATGGTGATTATGGGATCTTCGAGCCTAATAATATGGGGTTAGAAAGGGACCTTTCACTTCCTCCACTAGAGAGTAGAAGCATTGAAGAGAATAATGCTATGGTGGATATGAAAAGCAATAACAACCACTTCAATAATGATTGCTTCAACAATACTGATCAGGGCTTTAAAGTAGAAAATATGTTTGGATGTGGAAATCATGGTCAAGGAGAAAACTTAAAAATTGGGGAGTGGGATTTTGAGGGCTTAATGCAAGACTTATCATCCTTTCCTTTCCTTGATTTCCAAGCTGAATAAAAAGTCTACTCTTGCTACGTACCCAAAGCCATACCATAGGAAATTTTGGCCAAATACTGTCTCTTTCAAAGTCATCAAAATCATACATAAACCCCTTTGGCTTGCTTTATTCTTTTTGTTCCACCAGTACCTGTTGTTTCTCTTAGCCTTAGAAAAAATTGTATCCACCAATGTTCCCATGGTTGAGTAGGGTCTGCAATAAATCTGCAATATATTGAGATTAGGATGGAGAATGAGGAGTTTCTTGGATGCATTTCAATTTCCTTGTGAGGTCGATTTGCAGGAACAGTTGGTGCAATAATCATCGTTCCAATGAAGAGAAATGTGAATAGACATATATATAGAAGTAGAGGGAAAATAAAGATTAGTTGGTAAATTGTATCTGGTGTACAAAAGGAATAATTTGGAGCTAGAAGTTGTTTTTAGTAGCAGAAAGAAATAATGTAACATCAATTATGTATACTCGCATTAATAAGAAGCAAAATGAAAGCATCTATTGTTTTTATATATATACATATTGTTACAATAATGGTTAAATGATTAAATTCATCATTTCATATCAGTTTCAGTTTGGTATGTAGTTAATAACATACATATATACCAAACATTTTATTACTACGGATAATATGATGGTTATCATTTGAGAGTACATGCATAATTTGATTATTTAACATTTGATGTGAGGACTGTAATTGACTTAGTGAGGCTTAATTTTCACCAATCCCTCTGGTGCATGTAATAAGAAATTACTAATGTTTATCACTTCCTGGTGAAATTCCTCTTTTAGCAGCAAAACAAGAAACATGAGCACCATGCAGCAAACAGTCTATAACTAGCAAAGATTCCACAGCCATTAGCTGTTCAGTAAGCAAGTAAAATATAAGATCGTTATGCATACATCCATTAATTTCAACTTCTGAATCTATTCATACAAACAGATAATATCAACATGTTGATTGGCCATCTTCCATCCGGATATAGATACATCAACAAAAAAGGAGGAATCTGAGAGATATAATCCTAGTGCACACTGAGAGTCTCAGAGCAATCTCAACTCAAAATGGTCACCACTCTTCACTGGCCGACATTGTCCTACGGTCCTACTCCTACCTATAGTAAAACAACTTGTTACCTATCATTTTCATCAAAGAACGAAGATTCTAACAGAAAATTAGGATTCGTAGCATAGATATTGTTTAGATTTTATATGTGAGTAGTCACTGTATATCTTTACGGATATTTAACAGTTTTATACATAAAACAGCATCAAAGAAATTAAGTATTACACTCAAAATGTTAAGGGGTTTCGTGTTTTATAAAAAACCACATGAGATTTTGAATATTTTTACCATTGTATTTTCTTTTACTTCTCCCACATATTATGTTTAACACTTTTTTATGCAACTTCTAATATAAGATCGACATGCATACATATATACCTTACAATTTCTGAATATAAACATACAAATAGACAAAATCGGCCTCATAAGTGACATGTTGATTGGCCATCTTTCATGCACATTAGACACATTAACATCAACAAATTCAAGAGTAGAATCAGAGAGAAGGAAGACTCCAAGTCTTTAACCAGTGATACAGCCTATCTAAGCCCTACTTGTACTGAGACCACTCATAACTCAACATTCTCTTAGCTAGTAGACCTCTTGTTACGTACCTATCATTGATATCAAACAAACTAACATTCCAACAATAAGTCGGTTTATCATATATATATTGTTTCTTTCTTTTACTTCTTAATTCTTATGATCACAACTTTTTTGATTCGAGTCATGTGACCTACTTCTGGATGTATATGGTTCCAAATGTAGCACTGAGTTATTTGGTACCAACTGGAAGGAAAAAGATTACACACAAGCTTTTGACAAATGAGCTTTCAAGCTTCCTAGTACATCCATGTGTGTGTGTCCATCAGTATGACGATTGAGGACCCCATAAATGTCCTTCCTGATTAAAAATCAAGCTAAGGGGCTTTGACTTTATTGGATGTACCTTAAACTCAAAGTTACAAGTTTATCCAATCCAATTCCTTCAGGTTTAATTGTTGATTTGTTAGAAATATGTTTTACAAATAGAGTAAATTGGCTTACGAACCGACATTTTTGATAAACACTATAAATGTGTGACGATAAAGATTGAACATCAAGCTAATTAAGGTCCTTGACTTAATTGGATTTACCTTATACTTGAAGTTACAAATTTATCCAATCCATTTCCTACATTTGGTAGAAATTATATGGGTACGTTGAATGTGCATGGAAATATTTAATTTTTGGTTGTTGTAAAACATAGAGTAATTTATAAACCAACAGATTTTCTAATCAAAGGGCAAAAAAAATGGAAAACGTCGCCTGAGAGATTCGAACTCTCGCGGGGAAACCCCATGTACTTAGCAGGCACACGCCTTAACCACTCGGCCAAAGCGACGTTGTGTGATAACATCCGTTATGAAGTTATATCTAGCAATAACCGATGTTAACCTCTATAAATAATAATTGGAAATAAAAAGAAGAGAATACAAAGCACTTTAAATCCAATTCCACACGCACAAATCAAATGGAAATTTAAGAATGACATGAAGAATCAATTTGGCCCTGACAACCCCTAATTTTTACTCTTTTTTTTTATTTATTTTTTTAAATGTGGGGAGGTTGGATCTAAACTCTAAATGATTTTATTTTTAATCTAGAAAACGAGATTTGACCTAAACGTCACTCATATCTCATCTTGACTTTATAAAGTCTCTTCTTCTAATATATAATATATATATATATATATTATTTTATATTAAGATATATTGCTTCATTGATGTCTCTTTAAAGTACCCCTTTGGGAGGATGGTTTAAAACCATACTTGTTTAAAGTATATTTTATCATATATGTAGTACTCATTCTTTACCTAATGTTTAACAATGGTCCATATATGTTTTAAAATGTTTTGTTTTATTCCTTATCCTTTGTCTAATATATCAAGGTGGTCTCTATCCTTTAAAATGTTTCATTTTAGCTCTTATACGTTAAAGTTTGTATAAAAAATGTCCCATATTTTTAATCAATTAATTATAAAAATTGAGACCGTATATTTTGAAACATTAGATAAAGATTAAAGACTAAAATGAAACATTTAAAATGATAGGAATCATTTTGATCATTATGAGGTGAAGGTAAAGGTCATTTCTTTTCACCTGATCATATATACAAGGTAGTCTAAATCCCCACCACCCTGCAGATTGAAACGAAACATTTAAAAGGATAGGAATCACCTTGAAACATTGGACAAAAGGTGAGGACTAAATGTGTAATTAAATCTAAAAAAAAAGCGTGACACAACTTTTTTTCGTAACTTTTTCAAAATTGTTAAGGAGATAGGGTTCCCCCCCACCCCCACCCCAAGATAAATGGGGGGAAGAGGAAGGTGGGTTTAAACTTGACACTAAACACCACATAGGCTGTTATTGTTATCGGGGTAACAACTTGAACCCTTATTAATGTGATAATTTGTAATTTGAATAACATGATTTTTATATGAGTTTACCATTAATATTACTTTTAGTCTATATCAATTATAACATTTTATCTCAATAGTTATGAAAATATTTTAGACAATAAATTTATTAAAAAAAAGAAAAAGAAAAGGGAGAACAAAGCACTCAAGATGCACCCCAAGAGGGGAACAAACTTGTAGTACTAGGCTAAGTCAAATTCATTTTACGGCTCAGTCTACTACAGATAAATTTTCTAACTTTTCATTTCACTTTATAGTTGTGCTTTAGCTATTATTAGTATGCTACCTTTGCTATTCCGTTAATTAACAAATTTATTGTCATTTCTCCCTTGTCATGTAAACTATAGAATCCAAGATAACAAAATATGCAACACAATGCTATTTTTTTCTTTAGTCATTGGTCCTTTTTTTAGGTCGAAAAAATATACTAAAATTTTATATATTGTGATCACTTTTTCTTCTTCTTTCCACTCATTTTCCTTTATCCAAACATAACGTAAAAGTTGTTCTAGATGAAATTTAAAGTCCAGTGAAAGGTCTTGCACCGTTATGCATGTGTAGCAAGTCTATGGAGTGGAAAATAAATTTCAACAGGCCCATATGCAAGATCCAATTCAGCGTAAGAAAGGAAACGTATTTGCCTAGCTATTTGGTGATGATGGAATTGAGAAGTGCAATTCATGATGTCTCTTGGCATAAAAGCGAAAGCTATTCATTCCCATTAGATTATGTCTCGTGTTCAGATTATTGCCTTTAATCATGATCATGTATGGCCACATGGTCACCCTTGAATTTCAATCCATCACCTCTCTTCAAAAGCAAGCAATTAATATTCAAATCAAATTGCATTTCTACTGCTCATTAATTCTCTCTGTCTCTCTCTCTTGATGACAATCAAGTATTCTAATTTTGTAATTGTGGCATATTTTTAATTAATACAGCCAAACTAAGGCCCACATATAAAAGATTTAAAGATCCCATGTGAGAGTGTACATTTAGTGTGCATTTAAATAAAGACTATTTGAAAGCATGTCATTGATTTAGTGTGCATTTAGATTAATTTTTTTTTATTGAAAGCTGGCAAATGTACAATTATGTAAAGTGAAGTTTTAAAAAATTGTATATAAATAAATAAACTAAAAAGTTAAAAGAAAAAGGTTAATTCAAACTCACCTCTCGATCATGCGTGTTCAATTTGACTTTCAAGGGCATCAAATGCTATAGTAATCCTTAGCATTTACAAACTAAACCATTCTTCTAAGACAAGTTGATATGGTCCATTGGGGGCATTTCAAGCATTAATAATTAATTAGTACTCATTCTATATTAATGTACTTTTTGGATTAGATAAAAGATCTATGTCTTTTTAAATTGAAAAGAAACTAAAAGAGGGATAGGAATCACTAAAGCGTGCTTACTTTGCTATGATTCCTCAGATGTAAAAAGCGAGTCAATTCGGTGGAAAGAGCATATGCCACTATGCCAGTCTCAAGGGAAGGGAAGAGGCTATTCCCATAATTATCGGATTAGATTTTGTAATATAGGCCAACCAATCAACCATGCTCGGCTTGGCCACACTCATAAGTGACTTTGGGAGGTGGGATCGATTTTTGTTCTTTCAAAAGAATAAGGAAAATAAAATTATTAATTGGTAATGATAGCAATGTCAAATAAATTACAATAATAATAAAGATTGCATGATTAAGTTGATTTATAAATTTGGAGCTAGTACTTGAATTTATAAGATACTACACTTAGGTTCTTAACTTCTTATCCTCAATTCATTTTTTTTTTCTTTCAAATGCTTAGATATTTATTTGTTATTACAATAATAATAAAAAAAATTGAACATCTTTATAATTCTTATAATACTTACAGGCTATTTTTATTATTAAGTATTGATATGAAGTTATGACATCACCAAATTGGTCCATCAATTTCACCCAGATTGAACCAACCCAAATGACTTTAACTAAAAATTTGTGGTCTAAAACCAGAAATTGGTAAATCTAATGAATTTCAGTTTCTCCCAATTTAGTTCAGATTAATTGAAAAATATTATTTTCAGAGATGAAAAGAGAAAACTATTTTCATCATTTACTAGTTACGGATAAATTACCTAGCCATGTTTTTCCCCCACAATAACCATACTCTCATACACTTTTGGAAAATACTTTATAGTCAGTTTGCTCTAATAATGGCCTATAATAATGACTGCTTCAATGAGAAATGTGAAATATTGTTCTACTATTTGTGCTCTTTTGCAATAAAAACTCTTTCTTGGTACTAGAACTAAAAATTTACAAAGAAAATAAATAGAAAGAGTCACACTAGAGACAATATATATATATATATATATATATATATATATTCACAATTGAGCAGGGTAGTAAGTTGTAGTTGTTTCAATATATTTTCACATGATACCATCATTGACATTTAGCATCATTTTTATCGTACATCAATTACATTTGACGTCATCTCGAAAATTAAAAAAAAAAAGGTTGTGATTTTATTTTTATTTTTATATTGTTAGACTTAATTATTGGAAAATGTAAATGTATCAAAGCTTTAGCTCTAAATGGCTCAAATTTTAAAAGCCAAGCCAATCTCTCACCCTCTCAACAAAGCAACCCCTCTTTATCCAGTTTATAAACCCTACTAAGACCCTTTCCCATGTCAGAGAAATCATCACTCTCTTTCTCTTTCTCTCAGAATGTCCAATCACAGAATGGATGGTGTTGAAGACCAAGAAGCTCTATTTCACTCCTACCCTTGTGCCTACTATGTTCAAAGCCCTTCAACTATTTCCCATGCCAATAGTGCTGATATCAGAAACACCAACATTGAATCCACATTCCACTCCCCAGTTCGCTCTGAGACCTTCCTCACAAACACCACAAACCCCAACCATGTTGAAGCCTCACGTTTCACTCTCTCACGCTACTCTTCCTCTCGTGGATCAAACAACTCGTTCTTGCATGAAAATAAGAAGATTATTGCTTATGATGTTCAAAGCAATGGGACAGCGGGGACTGAGAATGGTGAGAACCGTTTGATCATTGTTGATCATGGTGGGGTTTGTGATGGTGATGATGATGATGAGGAAGAGAATGATGATGATTATGAGAAGGAATATAATGGGAGAAGAAGAGGGTATTGGAGAAGGTACTGTACTTATCGTAATTCTGATCCATGTGTCTGGATTAGTTTGCAATTAGTCTGGAGGGCAATTGTGAGCTTGGGAATAGCATTGCTTGTCTTTTACCTTGCTACAAAGCCACCAACACCCAAGTTTTCTATCAAGGTATTTCATTCATCTTTTTTCTCTCACTCTCAAAATGATGGGTATATTTAGGAGATTATTATTTGTTGTGTTTTTATGAGTTTGTAAATGAATTTCAATAGACTATTTAGGCTGAATATTTATGAGCTCTTGTTGATCAAATGAAACTCCATCATCTTTTTAAGAACAAAGTAGATGAAGAGGTAACTTGAAAGGGGTTGGTTTAGTGGTTTTCTAGCCTTATATGATCCATGAGATATTGACTCATTGAGTTCAAATTTTCCCGCTAACGCCTTAATTAGGATTACCCTTGAACTTTTTCTTATAATCATCTGGTATGTGTGGAATGGACTATACACACTTAGGGGATTAACCAAGTGTTGTAAAAGACCTTAACACCCATACTAACTGTTAAAAAAAAAAGGAAGAGGTTTTAAGTTAAAAATCTACCAAATGCATATGAAACTTATCAATTAAATGAAATTTTATTTGACTAATTTTAATATATTAAAGGGAATGGAACATTATCGAGACCATTGAAATGATTTGACTAAGAATAGGTTGTCAGTCTTCTTGTGCAATTTGAACTTCTTTTTTAAATATATTAGGATTTGACCCTATAACGTTTATTTCATGATAATTTCTCTTTATCATTAGGCTTTAAGTTTTTGAAATAGACAGAATTCGAACTCAAGTCTTTTATTCAATAACAAAAGACTTTACCAAACTAACTAGAACCCATTAAGTGTCTCGATCAGTTTTGGTATATCCCCCTCCCTAGCTCTTTACTTCTCACAGAATATGACTCTAATGCCATGCTCCAACAGCTTAGGTTCATACTCTCTAAATTGTAAAATTGCTACAAGAAACGAATTCTTTTCATCTAGAGAGTTATTGTAGCTTTCTGCACCTAGAGAATCACATACTATAACCCTCTACCCCATAAATTTTATTTTCACCCCATTATTTTGTTCAATTCAACCCCAAAATAATACTTAAATTGGATAGAAGAATTAAAAACGAATGAAGAAATAATATTTAAATAGGGTATGGAAAGAATAAAAAGTATGTTAAAAAATGTATTTAAAAAAGAAGTTAGATAAAATATAAAAATGATTTTTTTTCTCCAAATTTAGGTGAGAACCCCTCACATGTGAGTGGACCCCATAAACGTAGGATCCACCTAATATGAGAAGGATATTATATATATATATATATATGTTACACCTGATTAATAGGCTAATACCACTCCCAAATTAAGAGCCAAAATTATTTTCAAAATTGGCTTCATTGTTGGGCCAAAGCATAGTTGAGGGCGGATCAACCCGTACTTGTGGCATAATATTATATAGGCCCATAAAGTAAATTATAGAAACCCAAACTATAGACCGGATGATTAGCTTGTGCTTATAGCCCAAAAAGAAACATAAAATTGCCTAAGGTCCACAACCCAAATTAAGTAGCCTATGTGCCTAAGATAAAGAGATATATATTAAGCTACTATTTCTATTCACTTCCTTCTAAGTTACCTATGATAAATATTTGTTGCAGATTGGAGAAATCAGCCAATTTGTGCTAGGGGAAGGAGTGGATGCCTCAGGTGTTACAACTAAGATCCTCACCTGCAATTGTTCTATCAATTTAGTGATTGAGAACAAGTCTAAGCTCTTTGGCCTTCACATTAACCCTCCAATAATGGAAATGTCATTTGGTCGCCTCCCTTTCGCAATGTCATATGTAAGTAATCTAAGACATCATGAATTTTTTTTATCTATTGGTTAAAGTGTATGGATTATTGGGCTCTAGTTTCTTGAACATGGCAACATGACAACTATATTTTGAATGATCATAGGGCATTTATTTGGGAATTTCCAACAATTTTATTGGATATATTGCCAATAAAAAGATATTGAACATTATAATATTAACAAAAAATTACATCAAGTATAACTTGAAACTAACAATATATAATTAGATTATTAATTTCTATTAAGGTACATATTCCTAATTTAAGTGTGTAACAAACACTCCAAAGATTACAAATGCTATGATTTTGGCACTGATCACAATGAGTTTCTACAAATTTTTTTTCTTGCTTACAACAAGTGGGGTGGGGGATTTGCCCTTAAGTTCACATGCATGAGATAACCAACCAATATCATTGAACTACAAACTTTTGGCGGTTTCCACAATTAATTGTTAGTATGCAATAACAAAAATATTACTTTGAAAAGCTATCATTTCTAAGATGTAAATTTGAGTAAAAGTTACTTATTATCTAAATTGATTAATTAGAAAATTTGGTAACCCAATGGGCGCAATGGGCCATTAGTGTGCATCATCACAAGGAAAAAACTCTAGAAGAATGGAATTAAGAAGGATTGTTCTTACAACCTACAAGCAGGGTGATTTTAATGTAATCGCAAGTGAACAAATTTTCATAAGAAATATTTTATGAATTAAATTGTAATATATCTACGTACCACTTATATATTTCCCTCTTTGGGTTTTAAGGAGTTCAATGATTACAGTGGTTGCTGCTTGAAGCCAGTGTTTTTAGGATTTTTTTTTTTTTTTTTTTTTTTTGACAAAGAAAAGCAAAATTTAAGAGTATAGAATAAAATTGTCAAGGTTTCGTGAAAAAGAAAAAAAAAAGGTAAATTGTATTTTTGATCCCTCAAATATGATTTTTTTTTTTCTTTTTTTGATATCTCAATTTAAAAAAAAATAATAATAATAATAATTTTGTTCACTTAATTTAAAAAAAAAATAATAATTTAGTTTCTTCATCTATTTTTTTGTTCATATCTATTAAGAGAATGATGAGACATTTCATATTTAAGATATCAAATTCAAACCAATACCATATTTATGGTATTAAAAATGTAAACAAGAAATGGACGGAAAGGCAGAATTGTTACCTTTTTGAAATCTAAATGACTGATTTAAAAATTTTTAAAATTAACGGACCAAAATCACATAAATCCTATATTTTGATGCACCAAACAATGCAATTTAGCTTTCTCAAAAAAAAAAAAAAAAACAAAATTTGAGTTTAAAAAAAAAAAAACCAGAGAGTTATATTGCAAAGTTCTCATCTATACATATCAGTATGATATTACTTTTCTTTCTTTTTTTTGCTGAAGTTAAAAATGGTAAGGAGGGACCAGTGGTGATTATCTTATTATTAATGTTATTGTCAATAGATTTTTATTTTGGCTAAAATCTTAGATGATGGGTTTGTTATGTATAGGGTCCAAAGCTCTATGCTGCGAGTGGCTCCACATTGTACCAATTATATGTAGGAACGAGAAATAAGCCTATGTATGGTGCTGGAAGAAGTATGCAGGACATGCTAGAGTCCGGAATGGGATTGCCACTAGTGTTTCGCATGAGCTTCACCTCAACTTTCCGAGTTGTCTTGAACCTTGTCAGGCCTAAATTTCATCAACAAGCTGAATGTCTATTAGTCCTTAATAATGCATATGATAAGAAACATCGAACCCAAGCATATAATAGCAGCTGTACAATTACTTCTTAATTCTTGTTATTGTAGCTTTTTGGAGAGGATGGAAAAAGAAGTGTTTTGATTAATATATGGACAATACAAGTATAGATAATTTTCAAGTATGCAAAGTTTTTTGAAAATGTGATTATAAATATAAGTACAGTAAAATATATTTACTCAAGACAAGAGTTTTATAGTTTAATTGGTTAACATATTGGAATGTTCTCTAAATTAGACTTTAAAGATTTAAATCACTTCTCTCACAATTATCATTTACCAAATGCGCTTTGTAACTTTTTTTTTTTGGCAAAAAAATAGACTTTAAATGTGTATGACCTGTATAGTGAAAGCCAATCTAGAGACATACAGGTGAGCTGGGTTTAAGATTCCCAAAAATATCTCTTTTTTGTATTTCTTTATTAAGGCCAAAAAGGTCTAGATTCATGCCTTCCTCATAATATACGAATCCCGTGACCATCAATAAAAAAGAAATAGTAAAGATCACATTCGTAAAGGCTACATGATTTCTTGTATTGGCTATAAATATATGAATAAAACTTAGGTACAGTTCCTTAGATCAAGTACCTTAAGTCTGTAAAGATTGGATTAGTGCTGTGTGATTACCAGCACATGTCCACTACATTGACAGCTCACACCTACGTGTCATAACCATACAAACAGATTGTGTAACTGATTAGTTATTGTTGTAATCTGTTAAGAGTTAGTTAAACATAGATTTGTTTATAAATACATATATGTACTCTATACTTTACATAATGAAGAATACACAAGAATATTCATTTTTCAATTTCTAGAATTCTCTCTCTACCTTTTCTTTTATGGTATCAGAGCATGGCCGATCTAGCCATAGCTTCTACTTTTCTGTTCTGCCTTTTCTGCAGACATAGTTACTGCATATCAGTCATTGCAGTCATAGCCTTTTCTGTTCTGTCTTTTTCTACATACATAGTTACTGTATATTAGTTATTGCAATCATAGCCTTTGCATTCTAGAGTCTCTACTCCCTAATTTATGCTTCTTTTCTTCCTTCTTTTTTGCATCAAAAGCCTCTCTTTCTTGTTTTACCTCACTGTTTCATCATGAACACCAGTCCAAATACAACACCCATGATACTTCTCTCCAACATCACAAATCTGGTCTCAGTCAAACTAGATCACAATAATTACATGTTGTGGAAGTTCCAGATTACCTCAACCCTCAAGGCTTACAAACTACTTGATGTAGTTGATGGCTCCTATACATGTCCTGAGATGTACACTCGAGACTCTAATGGTGCTGTAACAACCTTTCTCAATCCTGAGTTCACTCTATGGGACACCAAAGATCAAGCCTTGATTTCTATGATAAGTGCAACTCTGTCTCCTTCAGCCTTGGCACTTGTCATTGGTCAAAAATTTGCAAAAGGAGTATGGGATACTTTAGAGAAAAGATTCACATCTTTTTCAAGATCCAATGTTCTTGGTCTCAAACGAGATCTCAATAACATCAAGAAGAACAATGATAGCATTCATGTCTATATGCAGAAACTTAAAGAGTGTAAAGATAAGTTGGAAGCAGTAGGGTGTTTTTATTGAAGATGAAGAACTACTTGCATATCATTCTAGATGGACTCCTACAGAATTCTACCCTTTCTGCTCAGCCATGAGAACCATAAATGAGCCTATATCCTTTGAAGAATTACTTGTTTTGATGCTTGTAGAAGAGAAGTCTCTTAAGCACAACTCTGATTCATCCAAAGAGTCAATACATCTAGCTATGCTTGGCGCAAGACCTAAACCAAATACAAGTACTAACACTCTACTGCAGTTCCATTCAATCCTCAATCTAATAGAGGAGGCAGAGGTGGAAGATACAACAACTATAGAGGAGGAAGAGGTGGCAGAAACTTCAACAACAACAACAGGGGAGGATTCTCTTTTTCTCCTTCTTCTTCACAGCCTTCAACATATGCCAACAATCAATTCTCCTCTTTGAGACCATCATGCCAAATCTGATACAAAATGGGGCACACTGCTCTTGACTGTTATCACATAATGGTTTTTGCCTTCCAGGGCAAACATCCACCAACAAAGCTGGCTGCCATGGCATCCTCATCAAATGCTTCATCTTCAAATTGCTGGGTTTCAAACACAGAAGCCATTGATCACTGGAAAATTATTAGGTACTCCGGAAGTATATTAAATGCGTACTCCCTCCTCTCACAAAAGTGGTGGGTCCCATCATGAATTTAATTAGCGGGACTCACAACTTTTGTGAGAGGAGGGAGTACGCATTTAATGTACTCTCGGAGTACCTAATTATTACCCCTGATCACTTCACCTCTGATCTTGCAAACATCCAACAAGTCAAAGAGTACAATGGAAATGATGGAGTCACTGTAGGTAATGGCCAAACTCTTCCCATCACACATATAGGTAATGCTCAACTTAGAGCCTCAAAACACATTTTACATCTTAGACATACTCTTAGAATTCCTAATATGAAATCTAATCTTTTGTCTGTTTTCAAATGTTGCAAAGATAACAATTGTAGTTTTCTCTTTGATGCAACTAAATTTTCTATTCAGGACATTCATTCGGGAAGAGTCCTCTACAAGGGCCTCAATGAAGCTGGTCTTTATCCCATCTATGGAGATCCCTTCCAGTCAAAATCTCTATCTTTTCCAGTGATCTCCAAGTCAGCCTTTCATTCATCCTTCCGATCAGCCAATACAGCAGTTAAGGCCTCCTCATCCACATGGCATTCAAGATTATGACACCCTCACTCAAAGGTCCTACAAACTATCCTTCAAACTCTGCCTTCAACTATTGTAGATTCATCATCCTCTTCTCATTCCTTTTGTAAACACTATGTTCTAGGAAAGATGTCACAATTACCATTTCCAATTTCTTGTACTCATGCTACTGAACCCCTTTAATTAGTTCATAGTGGATGTATGGAGGCCAGCACCTATTACTTCAATAAATGGATCCAAATATTATGTTTCCTTTATTGATGATTTCTCTAAATACACTTGGTTCTTTCCTTTGAAAAATAAATCACAAGTCTTCTCTACTTTTGTTCATTTCAAGTCAACCATTGAAAATCTGCTTAA
The DNA here is from genome assembly GCA_907173295.1 of Fagus sylvatica. NCBI lineage: Eukaryota > Viridiplantae > Streptophyta > Magnoliopsida > Fagales > Fagaceae > Fagus > Fagus sylvatica. The sequence continues at coordinate 3,467,658 of OU015762.1, forward strand.
CTACAAAATCAAAATTCTTAGAACAGATTGTGGGGGTGAATACACAGATACTGACTTCCAAAAATACTGTTCTTCCAATGGTATTTTCCATCAATTTTCTTGTCCTTATACACCTCAACGGAATGGGGTAGCTGAGAGAAAACATAGGCACATTGTTGAAATAGCCCTCACTTTGATTTCTCAGTCGTCCCTACCTCTATCATATTGGCTATATGCATTTGCCTCATCTGTTTTTCTTATTAACAGACTCCCCACAATCAAACTTCAACTGAAGTCTCCTTAGGAAACTCTCTATGCCTCAACACCAGACTATACATCCTTTAAAACTTTTGGTTGTATTTGTTTTCCTCTTTTAACTCCTTACAACAAGCATAAACTCCAATTCAGATCCCAAGAGTGCATCTTTTTAGGTTATGCTACTCATTCCAAGGGTTATCTTTGTTTTGACCCTATTCATAACAAACTTTTAGTCTCTAGACATGTCATATTTGATGAACTTACTTTTCCATTTTCCAAGTTCACTCAATCTGACCTCTCTTCCACAGATATCACATCTCCCACTAATATTTGGCTTAGTTCTCTCCTTTACTTTACTACTTGCTGTCAACCATCAATATTAGGCTCCCATCCCTCACACAGCCCACATACCTCATCCAATCCCACTGCATCTACCCTACCCTCTACACCAGATTCCCCAACACACACTACACTTATACCAGAACCTTTTCCCATACCAGACACTGTTTCACCTCCAGAAAATGTTTCCCCACCAAATACAGTTCCTCCACCAGCACCTATTATCATATTACCTTCCTCAAACCCTCCTACATCCACAATTACCCTTCCACTCCAGTACCCGTTTCTACAAACACACATCCTATGCAAACAAGACTCAAATCAGGCATATCCAAACCAAAAAGAGCATTTACCTCAACCTCACCTAATTACCTTGATGTTGAACCTCCATCATTTTCCATTGCCAGTGCTTTCACTCCTTGGGTTGCAGCCATGAAAGATGAATACTCCGCCTTACACAGACAGGGTACATGGACTCTAGTGCCTCCAGCTCCTTCACAAAATATAGTAGGGTGCAAGTGGGTCTACAAAATCAAGAGACATGCAGATGGATCAGTTTCCAGATACAAAGCCAGGCTAGTTGCCAAAGGCTTTCATCAAAAAGCTGGCCTAGACTATGATGAAACATTCAGCCCTGTTATTAAACCTACTACAGTCAGAATTATACTCACCTTGGCAGCACAATTCTCTTGGCCCCTTAGACAGCTCGACATCAGCAATGCATTCCTTCATGGATTTTTAAAAGAAGATGTGTATATGACATAACTACAGGGATTCATTGACTCAGCAAAACCTGGATATGTCTGTAAACTCCACAAGTCTTTATATGGTCTGAAACAGGCATCTCGAGCTTGGTTTGAAAGATTTACTTCTCAATTTGAGAATCTTGGCTTCATTGACTACTCTGCTAATCCCTCCTTATTCACCTACAAATCCCACAATAAGATCCTTTATCTACTTCTCTATGTAGATGACATTATCTTCATAGGTATCTCCCCTCCACTCATCACCAAATTACAACAAACCTTTGAGTTAAAAGACTTTGGTCCCCTCCATTACTTCCTTGGTCTCCGACTTCAGTACCATGAGGTTGGATTCTCTATGCATCAGACTAAATATGCTACAGATCTTCTCACTAAATTTGACATGACCAATTGCAAACCTAGCTCTACTCCATACTCTTCTCTTTTTAGACTCACCCAAACCCAAGGCACACCCTTACCAAATCCTACACATTTTCGCAGCCTTGTTGGTGCTTTACAATACCTCACCTTCACCAGACTTGATCTCAGTTTTGCTGTTAACCAAGTCTGTCAGTTCATGCATTCTCCCACAGACACTCATCTGGTAGTTGCCAAGAGAATCCTCCGATACCTCAAAGGGACTTTGACTCATGGCCTTCTCTTTTGCCCAAGCTCCCTCACTCTTCAAGCCTATGCAGATGCCAATTGGGCAGGAAATCTAGACGATCATCACTCCACCTCAGGCTATGTTGTCTTCTTAGGCTCAACCCCAATTACTTGGGTTTCGAGGAAACAAAGCATAGTTTCTCGCTTCTCTACCGAAGCAGAATATCGGAGCCTTGCTTCCGCCACTACAGAGGTCTTCTGGATTTGAATGGTCCTCAAAGATTTGGGGGTTTTTCTCCCCGATCCTCCTCTCTTATGGTGCGACAACCTCTTTGCGTTAGCTCTCACCTCAAATCCAATGTTTCATGCCAGAACCAAGCACATAAAGGTTGACTACCATTTCATTTGTGAGAAGGTTGTTCGTCGTGACGTAGTTGTGAAATTCGTCTCAACCACTGACCAACTTGCCGATATTCTCACCAAATGCCTCCCTTCTCTAGGCTTCACTCGGCTTCGCAACAATCTCTTGCTTCCTTTCAGACCGCCATAGATTGAGGGGGGATGTAAAGATTGTATCAGTGCTGTGTGATTACCAGCACATGTCCATTACCAGCACATGTCCACTACATTGACAGCTCACACCCACGTGTCATAACCATACAAACAGATTGTGTAACTGATTAGTTATTGTTGTAATCTGTTAAGAGTTAGTTAAACATAGATTTGTTTATAAATACATACATGTACTCTATACTTTACATAATGAAGAATACACAAGAATATTCATTTTTCAATCTCTAGAATTCTCTCTCTACCTTTTCTTTTATGGTATCAGAGCATGGCAGAAAATATATATATAGGACAAATTATATATATATATATATATATATATGACTGCCCTTAAAAATCTAGCTAGTCTCTTTTCAAATAGTTTTAAGGTCTAAAAAAAGCTGTTGTCTAGTTTTTTGTGAAGAATGCTGCCCAACAATTTCACGAGAGCCTTTTTGAGTTTGTGTGTGTGTATTGTAGTGAGTAGATGCGTTTTAGTTATTCACGGAGTGAACAGAAAATACCTATAATATGCATAAATATTAAATTTATTGACACTTGCATGAAAAGGCAATTAAACTATTAAAGTAAAAAATTAATAATATTGCGTTTCCATAAAAAAAATAAGTAATAATATTGTGTAACATGGAGGGATCAATCAGTATTGGTAGACTATATATAAGCAAACTTGGCTTATTTTGTTTATTGTTAAATGTGCATCTCATTAAACATGCACTTATCATATCATATTACTTATATGGCAACATTTATAGGTCACTGCCCCTTTTAAAAGGGGCTGTAGTCTTGCATGTTGATTAGGCTAAAGTGGAAGAAATTTAAGTCATCAATACCAAGCAAATAGGAGTATATGATATGATCCAAATCTCAATCAACATACACTTAATTACTACATGATTACATTAATTTATATGTCAATGCCCTTTCTAAAAGGGCTGTCTTACCATTTATTATACGCTGATTAGGTTAAGCACATATATGGGATTATATTGTCCAAATTATTCTAATTAAGAAAAATATCAAAGTTGTATTTGATAATGCTTCAAAAAAATCATTGGTGTATTCACATCTTCTCATTAAACTTTCTCTCTAAAAAATAAAATAAATAAAAATCTTTTCATCAAACTTGGTGAGGGATTTTTTCCATTTGTTTCTAGTGGGTTCGGTACCACCTCAATTATGACACTATGTATGTCAGTTACAAAATAATATTACACTTGGGTATGTGAAAAGAATATATGACAATAATATGGCACTATTTTTGGGGTAAACACCGAGTGGAGTCCATCTTCTTCTTTTACTTGATTTGGCATGATGATATCGTGCTTTCTACACGAAACTTGGACTCATAAGTCAAATCTTATTTTTTTCAATTATTACACTACAAGTCTTCTTCTTCTTCTTTTTTTTAATCTTAGGTGTTCGAGCCAGCGTTCAGTAGATACGCGCATCTCGACTAATCCCAAGGGGACACGCAATACCTTACTAACACATGTACCACGATAATCGCAAGGCTTTGCCTTAAGTAAGTGGTTCTGAGGAGACTCGAACTAGTGACTATTGGTGAGCACATCTAAGGCCGGACGAATTGAACTATCCCTCAGGGTTCACTATAAGTCTCTTTATTGAATCGTTTTAAATGAAATTCAAGCTCATGTATAAACTATAAAGTATTTTTCTTAGTCAATCAAAATACAAGAACAAGACATTTCCAAGGTGAACTGGAGAACAGAATAAGGTGACTTAATTAATGTTCAACTAATGGCCAAAACAACAACAATTTTTCTAACATTAATTTCACTTATTAATAATAATTATAACAATAATTCGCTTGTTAAATGAAAAAAAGGAATGCACAAAATTGATCACATATATTTGGTTATTTATGTTTAGTACTTTTATTTTTTTTTAATATTTTCAAAGTTTTTAAGTTACCACGTAAACTACAAACAATTTTTTGAGATGAAATTAACAAATTTATCATCAAAATTTGGTCGGACTCTCTTACTCTCATACACACACACACACACAAAGAAAAAGAGATCTACAATACCGAACCAAAAACAAAAGAAGCATTTTCACTCTTCATTGTGGAAGGCCTCAATATATGAGACATTAATAGTAAGCAAAAGAAATTATTGTCATATATACGCACCTTACTCTAGATTTTAGATTATTTGAGTATACTCTTAAATTAAATATTTTGTGAGTTAAAAAATAATCTAATAAAAAGGTTCTTGAAATTTGATGATTCCTAATCTATTAATTCAAAGAAAATGATCCATATATAGTAAATAACTATATGAAGAAGATGAAGCGTAGCAGTAAAATATTGATCAGTAGTCATGTTATAAATTGCTACCATGCATAATTACACACGAACATTCCCATGGATTCAATTCATCCAAGTTTGACTGGTTGAACTAATTAATTAAGCTCAATTCAACATTTTTATTTTGAAGATCATTCATCATTTAGCACTATAAAGTGAAGTCCTAATCATGATTTTGTTCTTATTAGATACCCAATTGTGTATATATATATATATATAGAGAGAGAGAGAGAGAGAGAGAGAGAGAGGCATTTTACTTGGATTTAAGAACTCATCTAGGCCCACTAGACCACTAAACAGATATTCCATCGATCCCACTAGGGATTGAATGGAGTATTAATGGGTTGCAAACTTACAATTGAATCAATAAAAAAGCATATACTTGCATTTGCTTTATTGTATATTGCGCCTAAGCCACCCCCATTACACTAACAATCTAGCTTATCCTGACTTTGAGCTCTCCCCTTGCAATTCATGCTCAAAGTTTATTATGTATTCCAAAAACACATTGTTTGTTTTGCACTTTACATGACCAAATTAAGCACACAGCGAAATCTTTGTATAAATAAGTATAATTAAGTTAGAACAGACAAAATCTTGGATTCAAAATTCGTATTGATTCATAAAAGAGCGGTAAATCCATCGTATTCCCCTGCCCGTTCATGAAATGCATGATATAATAAGAATCTATCATGGCCGACACTAAAAAGAAAGGTTAAATCTTCATCACCTTTTAAAAGAGAAAAATGATATCTAGTACAATATTCGGTAAAAGAAGTAGTACTCTCTTTTCATCAAATATTTATGAGGTTACAATGGTTGGACTTGGACATCACATCACTTGAAGTAGCTAGTAGACTAGTAGAGGCTATTTTTTTTTTTTTTTTGGCTAAACCTGACTAGTAAAGGCTATTAGTTCCAAACATAAACACCTAGACAAAACCATTTTTACAAAATATTTAACAACGGTTGAAATGTTAAGTTCTAAATAGTAGATAATAAATTGATGTCAATAATAAATCTAGATGAAAACTAATATAAAAACCTATAAAGCTTAACGATTTTGAAACATATTGTATTTAGAGAATTACTCTAGTTTGAATCCCCCTTCTCTCATTAGATTCAAACTCAAAGAATACCAACATTTTTTTGTAGGGAAAAAAGTATACAACCCCATCGTGGTTTTTCTATAAAATACAAAACCCCCCATGCAGTTTAATTTACGTGTAACACTTAACCCTAAACCATTAATTGTGTCACATTTAACCCCTTTAAGTTTTTAAGTTTAACACAAAATCCTCATGTGGCTTTGTTTAAAAAGTGAAAAATTAGGCTTCTATTTTCACATGAAATAATATTATAAAGAGGTTTTGTGTTACACTAAAAAACCTCAATAGATTAATTTTTATGTAATTAGTATTTTACAAATAAAATAATACCACATGAGATTTAAGTGTGTTTAACAGTGACAATGTCACATTCCCACGAATTCACACAGTGACAATCTCATAGATACTAATAAAATGTAACAATCTATGTATAAATTTAATTATTTTACATGACAATATAAAAAGAAAAAAAAATTGAGACTATTTCCACAGCCAAATTAAATGTGTTGACGTTTGAGTAATTGGAATTTAATGGTCCCGCTCAAATGGAAATTAAAATATCGATATCTTCTCGATCATGGAGGAAGCAATAATAGTGGACTTCACAAGCTTGGAGCATATATTTAAAGAGACTGATCATCTAAGCATGCACTTATCATTAACATATATATTACTTACATAACGACATTTCAATTATACTACTACAATTTCGTTACGGTCGGTTATGGTTTATTTATTTATTATTATTAATTTATAAGCATCAGTGCATCACAGCTTCTGTGCATAAAATCATATAATAGAAGCATCACCAGAGTTCAGAATTTGTTTTTCCTCTCCCCTATAAATCAATTACACCAATAATTTAAGTGAAAGAAGTATATGTGACTAAAATAATTGAGTCTGATTTAAGTATTTAATTTAAATGTTTACGTGCCTGTAAATTAGAACTTTACCAGCTGAATATGCAATAATGAAGCAAACGGAAACATGCTAAGCTTACTGAAATGAATTATTCAGAGCATATTTATTGAATTCTACATCTTTCTCTCACACGGACCGATTTCCCTTAAATTTGACTAAGGATTTGGTTTGTGTTTTTGCACACTAGACGTGTTTGTTTACATGCATGGGCTCCCATAACACAGAGCTTAGCACTAGGCCAGCCGGCTAGGCTTCTTCTTCTTTTGCCTTCTTTGTGTGTGTAATTATGTAAGGCAACATCGTGAAACAAAGAACCATTTTAATTATAACTTGAGTATGGATTATATATGATACTCCCACATGCGTTATATTTTGATGGGTCTTGTCAACGAATGCTATTAAGATAATGGTTAAAGAAGCATTTAATGCTTCTATTTTATAGGAAATAGTGAAATTTTAATATTAAAATAATATAAAAATAACTTTAAGAGTATTTCAATCTTTTCATTTATTATTTTAATATTAAAAATTTGTTATTTCTCGCAAAGTATAAACATTTAATGTTCTTTAACTATTACCCTAAAGGCACCCATTAACAAAATCCTATCTTAATTTATAAAATTAGGTAATCCACCATTTACCATGCATGATGCACCCATACCTTTATAAAATTAGGTAATCCACCATTTACCATGCATGATGCACCCATACCTTTTTTAATACATGGCTATTGTAGTCGGCAATAAAAAAAGGAACAATAATATCACCTAATTACTAGAAGTTAAAGTGATATCTATAGCATGACATTCCTTATAAAGCTATCTTTCCAATCTCCATATGGTTCTTCTCAAATAAGTTGGGAAGAGTATAGTATAGCTGACTTTTTTCACAAGAAAAGTGACTACTAATTGTTACATCAATCGTGCCTTTTAAAAAAAACGCCTATGTTGTTTTATGTTGTGTGCGGTTTTGAGGCGAGTGTGTGAGGGAAGATGTGAATTTTTCTATGAAAAAATTTGTGTATGTAGTATATCTGTTTAAAGAAGGGTGTAAGATGAGCTTGTAAATAGAATAACATAAATACATATATAATACTGAAGGATGGGATGATCATTGTATAATTTTTTGTTTTTTTATGTTTGCTTGATAATGGAAATTAAACTTTTAGCTTAGAGCGTGCATGTTAGAGCATTCCCAACTGCTTACCCAAAATTTTGGCCAAATTTTAGTTTAAGGAGCTATTTTTTCTATTCTACCTAACCACTTTATAAAACATCCACATCCGATTCTTTATACTCAACTCTATTTTATTATAATATTATTTTTTCAATTATTTTTTATTATATTAAAACACCCAAATGCCAGAACCAATTCAATCCTTTTCATCTGCCACCGCCACCCCCCACTCTCCTTCCACCACACTGAAACAACAAAATCAAACCCACTCTCCTTCCACCGCCATCTCCTTTTCATCTGATCCCAAACCCATGCTCGGCGCAAGCTCAAACAACCGTCTCTCGTATCCATCAAGAAACGTCGTCGTTCCAATACCGAACAAGCCTGGCAAGAAAATCAAGATGTTCTCTCTACTCCTCCACCACTGCTACACCTCTAACTCTAAGATGAGCTCCGATCACGGTCGTTCTTTCATTTTTGGTTAGATCTCACTTGAAAATGATTAGTGTTACTGTGGCTTTGATGCCTTATCATCGCCGATTTGAAGAAGAGAGATGGCATAGGTGATTTGAAGAAAAAGCAGCACAAGAAGCAGAAGAAGAAGAAAAAGAAGAAGAGAGAGATGGTAGTCGAAAGATTAAAGGAGAGAGAGAAAAAGGAAATAATAAAATAATAAATGACAAATGAACAGTTGTAAGGTAAAACTGCCTTGCAACTATAACAAAAACCCATTTTAGCTCATGTGTTCCTAATCTGTTGGGAGCCATTTTTGGGACTTATAAGCTATTTTTGAGTTAAAATTAGATTTTGGCAAACCTATTAGGAATGCTCTTACACAACATAAAAATATCAGAGATTTTTCTAGAGGAATAGTAAAATACTATAAGATGAAATGACTTCATGTATAAATTTATCACTATATTACTTATTGCATGAAAATGTCTAATCAATCATGAGGACTTATTGATTAGACATTTTCTTGCTAAACATCACATTTCACTAATGAGGCACCTAGTCCTATCATCTATTCCTTACATGGTAGCAATTCCATGACATTGCTGTTTTCTCTATGAGTGAGCCTTGTCTTGAAAGTATAATTCACTTTCCATCTTATCGAGGGCCAAATCAAGACATTGGATGTCAAAGAAAATCATAGAATTTGTTATAAATCAATTGATTGATTGCTAGAGAAAATCGTAGAATTGAAACAATCAATATTCAATTTAAATTCAAATTACCATTGACCTATTACCTATGTGTTCAATTCCATTAAAAGTGTCTGTGTAACCTAATGGGAAATTTAAAACGTGTTTTCTTCCATGTACTGTGATTTTGTGCATTTGGTTTGGTAACACAAAAAAAGTACAGAATGAACCAATTTTTAGCCTTAATAATCATGGTTTCTCACTAGACCCCAAGGGTCCATTACCAAAAAATGTGATTTACCAAAAATCATGGTTTCACATTCGTTTAACAAATGCATCCTAAATATGGTTTCCATTATAATGTATTATAAATAATAGTTATTTGGGTTTTGTACCGTGGATGTAGGCCACTAAGTCAAATCACATAAATTCTTGTGACTTCTCTTTTCTCTTTTCTCTAACCTTCTACTTCAAATTTTACACCTTGCACCCATTATATTTATACATATAAAACTTTCATTTTCAAGGTTGCAACACACACGCTTCAATTTACAAAAAGCATTTCTGACCAAAAAGAGAAAAAGAAAGAAGATATAGCTTCAGTTTTTTCCCCTCTTGGTCTTCATGATGCATGAATACCTAAAAGATTTTGGAATATGGAATAGGGAATATACTCTAACATAGTTTATTGAAACAATAATAAGCTTGTCCCAACAACTATCTTTTTAAAAAAAAAAAGTTAAACCAATCTGCCGTCCCCAAACAGTATTTTTTGTTCCATTAGTTTGACCCGGGAACTACAATATTTTGTAAATGGAAGAAATGGACGTGATTGGCCTTTACAAATTGGTGTTTAGTGTTTACTTTTAGTCCAAATCCACCAATTTAAAAAACATTTAGTCATCAGAAAAAACCAAAACAAAAAGAAGTCCTAATTACTGTACTTGAGCAAATTATTTAAGCTATTGATTTTTAGTGCTTAAGAAATAAAAAATTAGATAAGGGAGATCCATCTTTTCAATATGGAAATGGAAATTGTGGTGGCTTTCACCCAAGGTGGACTCCATCTTCTTATTTAGTATGTGAATTAGGACAAAATTGGTTGACGGGACTCCCATCTTTTCCAAGAAGGTGGTACGGCCATATTGTGTCTTCCACACGAAAGTGGGTTTGATCTTCTTATTAAAATGTGACACAGAATGATGAAAGCGTGGCTTCCACACGAAAGTGCATTCCATCACGGTACCATGAATTTTTAATTGCTCAATTGTAAATTTCTTTGATGACTGCTTTCTCAACTTAGAACATAACGTGTCGTAAGCCTATATCGTCAAAGTTGAAGACCATAATTCTCTTACTCGTCTACATGTTATGTTTCCCAACATACATTATTGGTTCTCAAACCTTAATTCAGGCTCGTTTATTTTGCTGTAAAATATTTTCAGATTTACAGATGTTTGTTTCACTGTAAAATAGTGGTTAAACAGAAAATAATTTTCGTTGACCGAAAAATCTTTTGTTAAAATTTGAAAAATGGTTTAGACCCAATTTTTTCGTAAACCATTTTCAAAAAACGCACGCCTCACCCCCACCCCTTCTGCTCTTATCTTTCGCACAATACTGTAAAATATTTTTTGGAACATTTTCTAGAATGCAATCCAAACACGAAAAAAAAAAAAAAAAAAAAAAAATTTTTTTTTTAAATTATTTTCATCTGAAAACATTTTGCAATAGAAAATATTTTACAGCGAAACAAAAGGAGTCTAAGATTTAAAGTAATCATTTTTTACCCTTAAGATCACTTTTAAATTCTGAAGTTTAACATGTTCACTTTTAGTTTACCTATGTTATTATTTTGTTAGAGAGATTTAATGGATTTTGATAGAAATACTAAAAGTGATTACTCTAAGTTTGTCAAGGATTAAAAACGATCACTTTAGATTTCATAGACTAAAATCGCTCATGAGCTAAATTTAAGAATTAACAACACTTTTCTTGCCCATTTTATTTAGCTAATTTGTTCTAGAGTTTTTACAAATCTTACCATCGAATTTTATATAAAAGTTGATTTCTTTATTTTTAGACGTTTGGACCGATTGAAAAACTTGATTAAATTGAAATAATTTTATGTTGATCTAGAAAAACCAAACTTAAATTAAATACAACCCTTACAACACTTTGTTTAGACACCAAAATTTTTTAGCCAACAATATAAAACTTAACACAATCAATTTTCCCCAAACTTATCATACATACTGTGCTTGTGTTAAGTAACCCAACATATGTGTCACTAATCAGGCACACCCAGTCCTATCATCTATTCCTTATAAGGAAGATCATGGTCGGAGTTAGGATTATAAAATTGGGGAGGCCAAATTAAAAATTAATTAATTAAGCATTATATTGGATTATATGCGCAATAGATAACTTTTTTGGGAGTGTCTTAAGATATTAATTATCCAAAAAAAAAAAAAACCCTTCAAGAAAAAAGAAAAATCCTTAAACAACAATGATATATCTCCAAAATGCCATTTTTTTTTTTTTTCGATTAAAAAATTTATAAAGCTTATACAAAGGTTAACAAAAGGTGAAAGGCTGAGAGCAATATGCCTCCATTAATACATATATGATATACCAGAAAAAAGCGTCTATTATTAATTATGTTATGGTGCCACATAATGTCCATTTGGAAGTTCATAAAATATCCTCTCTCTTTTTTTTTCTTCTTTTTTTTTTTTTTTTTTTTTTTTAATTTTTATAATAAAGATCATTCAATATCTTGTATGTAAGCCTCTTTTATAATTAATTATGTAATTGTAATGGTATGTCCATTTGGACATGACAATATAAAAAGAAAAAAAAATTGAGACTATTTCCACAGCCAAATTGAATGTGTTGACATTTGAGTAATTGGAATTTAATGGTCCCGCTCAAATGGAAATTAAAATATCGATATCTTCTCTATCATGGAGGAAGCAATGATAGTGGACTTCACAAGCTTGGAGCATTTATTAATGCACTGATCATCTAAGCATGCACTTATCATTAACATATAAGCTATTTTTGAGTTAAAATTACATTTTGGCAAAACCATTGGGAATGCTCTTACACAACATAAAAATATCAGAGATTTTTCTAAAGGAATAGTAAAATACTATAAGATGAAATGACTTCATGTATAAATTTATCACTATATTACTTATTGCATGAAAATGTCTAATCAATCATGAGGACTTATTGATTAGACATTTTCTTGCTAAACATCACATTTCACTAATGAGGCACCTAGTCCTATCATCTATCCTTACATGGTAGCAATTCCATGACATTGCTGTTTTCTCTATGAGTGAGCCTTGTCTTGAAAGTATAATTCACTTTCCATCTTATCGAGGGCCAAATCAAGACATTGGATGTCAAAGAAAATCATAGAATTTGTTATAAATCAATTGATTGATTGCTAGAGAAAATCGTAGTATTGAAACAATCAATATTCAATTTAAATTCAAATTACCATTGACCTATGCACTAGGCTACCTATGTGTTCAATTCCATTAAAAGTGTCTGTGTAACCTAATGGGAAATTTAAAACGTGTTTTCTTCCATGTACTGTGATTTTATGCGTTTGGTTTGGTAACACAAAAAATGTACAGTATGAACCAATTTTTAGCCTTAATAATCATGGTTTCTCGCTAGACCTCAAGGGTCCATTACCAAAAAAATGTGATTTACCAAAAATCATGGTTTCACATTCGTTTAACAAATGCATCCTAAATATGGTTTCCATTGTAATGTATTATACAGAATAGTTATTTGGGTTTTGCTCCGTAGATGTAAGTCACTAAGCCAAATCACGTAAATTCTTGTGACTTCTCTCTTCTCTTTTTTCTAACCTTCTATTTCAAATTTTACACCTTACACCCATTATATTTATACATATAAAACTTTCATTTTCAAGGTTGCAACACACACGCTTCAATTTACAAAAAAGCATTTCTGACATTTCTGACCAAAAAGAGAAAAAGAAAGAAGATACAGCTCAATTTTTCCCCCTCTTGGTCTTCATGATGCATGAATACCTAAAAGATTTTGGAATATGGAATAGGGAATATACTCTAACATAGTTTATTGAAACTATAATAAGCTTGTCCCAACAACTATTTATTTTTTTATTTTTTAAAGTTAAACCAATCTGCCGTCCCCAAACAGTATTTTTTGGTCCATTAGTTTGACCCGGGAACTACAATATTTTGTAAATGGAAGAAATGGACGTGATTGGCCTTTACAAATTGGTGTTTAGTGTTTACTTTTAGTCCAAATCCACCAATTTAAAAAACATTTAGTCATCAGAAAAAACCAAAACAAAAAGAAGTCCTAATTACTGTACTTGAGCAAATTATTTAAGCTATTGATTTTTAGTGCTTAAGAAATAAAAAATTAGATAAGGGAGATCCATCTTTTCAATATGGAAATGGAAATTGTGGTGGCTTTCACCCAAGGTGGACTCCATCTTCTTATTTAGTATGTGAATTAGGACAAAATTGGTTGACGGGACTCCCATCTTTTCCAAGAAGGTGGTACGGCCATATTGTGTCTTCCACACGAAAGTGGGTTTGATCTTCTTATTAAAATGTGACACAGAATGATGAAAGCGTGGCTTCCACACGAAAGTGCATTCCATCACGGTACCATGAATTTTTAATTGCTCAATTGTAAATTTCTTTGATGACTACTTTCTCAACTTAGAACATAACGTGTCGTAAGCCTATATCGTCAAAGTTGAAGACCATAATTCTCTTACTCGTCCACATGTTATGTTTCCCAGCATACATTATTGGTTCTCAAACTTTAATTCAAAAGCGATTTTAGCTCCATTTGTTTCGCTGTAAAATATTTTTTTAAAAATATTTTTAGATTTGTGAGTCTTTGTTTCATTGTAAAATGGTGGTCAAACGGAAAATAATTTCCGTTGACCGGAAAATCCTTTGTTAAAATTTGAAAAATGGTTTACGCCCAATTTTTTCGTAAATCATTTTCCAAAAAACGCACGCCTCACCCCCCACCCTTCTGCTTATCTTTCGTACAATACTGTAAAATATTTTCTGAAACATTTTCTAACCAAACACGAAAAAAAAAAAAATTTTTTTTGAAATTATTTTCATCTGAAAACATTTTGCAATGAAAAATATTTTACAGCGAAACAAACGGATCATTTTAAATTCTGAAGTTTAACATGTTCACTTTTAGTTTACCTATGTTATTATTTTGTTAGAGAGATTTAATGGATTTTGATAGAAATACTAAAAGTGATTACTCTAAGTTTGTCAAGGATTAAAAACGATCACTTTAGATTTCATAGACTAAAATCGCTCATGAGCTAAATTTAAGAATTAACAACACTTTTCTTGCCCATTTTATTTAGCTAATTTGTTCTAGAGTTTTTACAAATCTTACCATCGAATTTTATATAAAAGTTGATTTCTTTATTTT
>OU015762.1:3482419-3496830 GCA_907173295.1 Fagus sylvatica
TTTATTACTATACACTTCTCTCTCTCTCTCTTTTAGTATTATGATATTATCAAGAATTACCTATTTACTTATATATAAATTTTTTTCGTAAAAAAAAAAAAAAAAAGTTTTTATATATAAATATTAGAGATGTTGACTCATCTCATTAGATTTTCCCCATCCTGAAAATAGGATATCTATGATCCGACTTTGTCTTACTGTGTTGCCATACTTTATCTACCTTATAGTCTTATACATTTAGAAGGCAACATTATATAATTTATTGTCTTTGAAATAAATAAAAAATTATCAAATTTCAAAATTAGTATATTTAATCTAAATCAAAATAAAACTAATGGAACAAAAATATTGACTTTCAAATTAAGTAAATAATAAGTTAAGTCTATCAACTTTTTAAAATGGTCATCAATATTTTGGAAAATATTAAAATAAAATAAATAAGACAAAGAGGAGGAAATAGTGGTAACTGGTAAGCATATAGATAAATGGAGTTGAGCCCCACGTTTCCAACTACCAGTAAAACTTCTCAATTTTCCACAAATCTGACTTCTTCATCCTATTTCTAGAACTTCCTCTGCACTTTCTTGAGACCCTTCTCTCTTTCCCTTTCTCTCAAAACTTCTTCTACCAATTCCAAAGAGTTTTCTGGTATTTCCTTGGCTTTATAAAAAAAAGCAGAACTTTGTCCAAAAACCTTTGAGATACCAAGTTCAATTCTTTGTCTCAATCTCTGAATATCCCAGATGGTGTTGCAGTTGTTCTTTACATTGGCTTTCTCAGCTGTGCCTTTAACTCTCTATGTTCCTCCTGTTAGAAGCTTGAACCTCTTTGTAGAGGCCATGGAATCTCTCCTAAGGGAATCAAGAACATATTCCAATAGGGTGTATCCACGAGTTCGTGTGGTTTGGTCTAGGCTCCTGGATTGTATGCTTTGCACCAACATGAGGTAGATTTAGAAAGATCAGATCCTAGTGTAAATAGTTTTTTTTTTTGTTCCTTCATTCATAGTTTTAGTTTTCAGATCCTAGATTGTTTTATGTCTTCCTGAAAAGTTGTTTTTCCTTCTGGGGTTGTGGCTTTTGTTGTGGGATTATGTTTTTTATTTTTTATTTTGGCTCTGTGAAAGTGTGGAGAATTGATCCCTGGTTCAAGGCAATACAAATGTGTTGTTGAGTATTATTTCAAGGCAATATATAAAGATTATATTTTTATTTTCTTTTACTTGCTTCTTTTCTTTTCTTTTAACGTTCTTTTGGTTAATCATCTATGTACAAAAAATAAATAAAAAATCTTTTGGTATGATAGTCAAGGTCTATGTTAGGTGATCTGTGTTATGACTTATGACTTATAATACAGAATTTTGAAGTCTAGATCTGATAGGCTTGCAAGTTGCAACAATGGTAGTGTCATAGCTCATATGTGATAACAAGCTCAAATATAGCTTTGGACAACCGACACATATGCCAAATCCAGCAAAAAAATAAAAGGAAGAAACTTATCTCTTTATCCATTCTATTTCTGGCTGCATATGTAGATTTATTATTGTATGAGGGTCTGCAAGAAGAGACAGAATTGAATTCTATGTTGTCATGCATAAATCATCACCACACAGAAAGGATCAAGCTTTGGAAAGAGTGGTTATTGATGTTCATGTTGGATTAGGTTTGCAGAGTTTGGCAGTTTGTCATTGTTGCTTTCTTATATGTTATATCCTATCGGGAATTGGTTCAACATCAACCCCTAACAAAAGAGTTGTCTTGTATGTAAGCACAGAAAAAAGAAAAGGAAAGAGAACCTTACCATCGATGGTTGTCACTTTTCATGGAACATTGGTGATATTGCCTTGTGATCTTAAGATTGAGTTGAGGGTCTAAATCAAGCTTTTTGTTTTGCATTTTTTTGGTAACAGACTGACTGTGTTTAGTATAAAAATTGTAGCAAAAATAGCACTCACCAATCAGCCTGAAAAGAACAAAATTACCCACTGATTGGTCTCTCTTGTTTCAACCTATTAATAAGCTTGTTCAAATTTTGTTTTCATATTCCTTCTTCCACCAATGAATAATATGACACTCTTTTGATTGGCTTTTGATATGTTGTGCTACACCAAAAAAATAGAAAGGGACTACTTGCAATAAAATGCAATTTTATTTCTTCACTAATGTTCAGAAACACTCCATAAGAATGGAGGTATTAAGATACAACATTTTATTGATGGAATATGAATTTGAGTACAGTTATTGAGTGCTTTATTACATACAGTTTCTAATATCAACACCAACTGAATCAAGAAGAAGAAAAAGTAAAAGATACAACAATGGTGACAAATATATGAGTATGTAAAGGAACACTAAAAACTAAAAAGAATGAAAGAATGGATTTGAATTTCTTGTTCAATTGTTAACCAAATTAGTTGGATAGTGTGCAAGGCTTGAGGAACCAAAATACATCCAAGGTTCTTGCTTCTTTTCCATCAGCAATAGATACAGTTCGGCCTTTTTCTGCAGATTCATCTGTCATTCCCTCCTTATTTTGCTCTACTTCTTGAAGTATCCCCCTCTCCTGTGTAGCCTGTAAAAAGACAAAATCAATCAGGAAATTGGTAATTCATAGTTTCAAGAAAAAATACTTGCATGAAATCCAGTACAACTTGTGCAATTATAAGTATCCCAAAAATACTTCTTGAGTTCAACATCGAGCAAACAATCAAAAACATACAAATAGCAAGGAATTTGGGTATGGAGTAAGTATAATTGTAGGTCCTGCAATAGGTGTGTGTGTCAATGAGTATAACACAAAAACAGTATAGTTGAGGGGCCAACATTGGTTCTGCCATGGAAGTCAACTGAGATGAGAACAAAATTAATTGAAAAGGATATTTTCTAGCTCCATAATTGAATTTCAGTCTAGCTCAATCTATAGTAAGCAAAAGTAGTTTGCATTGGAGGATTAGTTCAATTTTCATGAGCTTTGAAGCTTAAAGCTAGATTGTGTCTCTTAATCACTTTTTTCATTATGCTTTTAAGTCATTACTGACAAGAGTTGAAACAATAGTTCAATTAAATCATTATCAGAACAAGAATCCAAAAAGTAGTAGTACATACCATCAGCCTGGATTTGGAAGCCTTTGAAGGGGTGGTTTTGGTTGGTCCACGAGTAGCAGAGAAGCATTGAGGAGAGGGAGGATTTGTACGAATTTGCAGCAGGTTTTCCTCCCTTTTGTGCCTTATATTGTTCAAATCAAGAGAAATTGGAACATTCTCTGCCTCATCAGCTCTTCTGCACAAATAATCATCAAAATTTAATCTCATAATCATCAAACCAAAAAGTAGTAGTACATACCATCAGCCTGGATTTGGAAGCCTTTAATCTTATAATCATCATACCAAAACTGAAATATGTCAATCGAATACACAATTTGTGCATTGAACCGCTGCTAAACAGACTAGTCCTTTAAACCATTCATGTAACAATCTGCCTGAATGGACTAATCAAGTGAATACAATGATCATTTTGTGTGACTCCGATGGTCACAACTTTCCATCATTTGAGATTAGTCCTGTTTTTTTTGTTTACCAAAAATGGACTGATCACCAATTAAAAAATTATTTGCCTGCTTGTCCAAGATCAAACATTACATAAATGTACACACTCATCCATTTTGCATATACTTTTTGCCAATTACTAACCACCACTCAATTAGTTCGATCAATGATGACTCTAAACAAAGGAGTTCCTGCACTCGATATAAATTTGATTATGTGATTATAATACCAATTTCATAGACTTCAATTCAAATTTGTATGTGAGCTTGCATGGTTAACTGAAATCATTTCATTAGGATGCATAGTCACACACACACACACACTCAAATGCACAAATTTAGAGAGAGAACAACAAACTTACTTCTTCCTCCTCAGCTTCTCTTTAACACTGCTTTCCCCCATTCCTAGAGATTTCTCTTTACCCACTTCAAGTAATGGCTTCCTCTCCTTCTCCTTCCCATTCACCTCCCCCAAAACCTCACAAGAACCCTCCTTGACGGCTGCCTTTTCCTCCACACCCATATCACACTTCTCCACAATCAACCTCTCATTCTCTCTCTCCCTTGCCCTCGTCGCCATTCTCTTCAATTCATTGCAAAAATCCGTGATCTGATTAAGTATATCCCGCCCCGCAAACAAGTTCCTCGCCGAGAGAGTGTTTTTCAGCCTTGGCGCCTCATTGTTCTGTGACATGTCATTAGCCATTGTCTTCTTCTCTGTGCTTGATTTGATTGCTGTCTTCGTGGACTTGGCATGGTTAATTGGAGGAGTTGATAAATTCGGGTTCTGATTTTCGCTATCTTCATTAAATCTGGGATTGCTATTCGAAGAAGTTGAAGATTGAGTAAGCCCTCTTCTCTTCAATTTTGCATCTCTAAATTAAAACAGGAAGAAAAAAAGAATATTTATTTAGATGAATTATAGAAACTCTAATTGAATTGGACTTTGATAAAAGCTAGGATTTTTCATTAGTACCTTCTACTCTGGTCACGGAGTGGAAGAGATTCAGAACCATTAGCTGAGCTAGTGAGCTTCACAAAACCCCAAAATGAAAACCAAAATTAATATTGAGAAAATCAGCTAGATATATAGGATCAAACTTCTGTTTGGTTAATCAGAAAAGTGAGGAAAATACAAGAAAATGAAATCTTGAATCTTCTGTCTAGTTTCTAAAGAAGCTTAAAAAAGTTTTCTTCAATCAAGCTCACAAGCTTAATATATCTCAGATCCCCACATAAAGAATCAACCCAAGATTCAAACTTTCAATCCTCTTCTTTACTTTCCCACATTTTCTGAGCAACCAAACAATACTAAAGAATCCAAGAAAGAATTTTAAAAACAAAAAGCCAAGACTTTTACCTTAGAAGGAGTGCTTGTCTTGAGAAAATCCTCAGCTGTCTTTGGATGCTTGCAATCTACAAAATCAAAGACGATGTAACAAAACCTCTTCCATTAGAAAACACCAACACAATTCTCAGATATAATCACCAGCTACACATCTTTCTGAAAGATTTACTACTCCATAAATAGAAACTTACCCATTATAGAGCTACAGCTAAAAACTTGAAAAAAAAAAAAAAAAAAAAAATCTTTATTCATTTTACTACTAATTATAAGAAGAAAATGGTTATAGTGGTTGAGATTCAAGAAAAGCTTACTGGGTCTGCAAAACCAGGCCTCATCATCGACAGACTCTTGTGTAGCCAAGAAATCCACCCACTTGGGTGCGTTTATGTGCTCGTATAGTTCATCCTCTACAAATATAGACTCAATTCTCTTCCAATCGATTTTTGCTGGTTCCATTACACACACAATGACAGAGAGAGGAGAGAGAGAAAGAGCTGTGGGATTGGGATTGGGAGAGACAGTGAGTGAGAGAAAGAGGAGGTGAATGTTACCGTTATTGGACTAAGGGAGAGAGTGAACGTTAAGTGGGGCTTCAGTTTCAGCTATTTTTTCGACCGTTGGAGATTTTATTAATTAGTTTGGAACTATCTGGGTTTTGCTTTGGACTTTATCTGGCATGTGGGGGAAGACTAATTTGCGGATGGATGCTTTTTATGGTCACTACAATCGGCTTGTTGCATTTGTGGTACTCTTCTCAGGTTAAGCCTGGGGAAAGTGAAAAGAAAAAGTTTAGGCCCAAATGTGTGGATTTTAGTGGATGATAGCTGTTCCTACGGCCCACTTATCTTTTAGTAGATGCAGAGCAATACACAATATTATGATATTTACTCTGCATTTATTTGGATAGAAATACATCAAATGTACTTATTTATTTATTTTGATCAATAAAAGTTAATCAATGATGTTTTTTAAAGTATTTTTAATAGTTGGAAGACTACCTTGCTTCTATTATTTCATATTTATCAGTCCGATTTATCCTATTGAATAAATATGCTATCGCTTCTATATATAATAAATTAAAAAATAAAAAATTTAATAGTTCACTTTGATGTTTGTGACATTTGATATAGTTGTGGGGGTCGAAAAATGGTGAGTAAAGTCAACAAGAGTTAAGATGAAAGAAGGCGTAAAAATTGTTTTGGTCTCTACTCTACTTTAGAGCTTCATAACATCTACAAATATCTCCTAAAATATCTAGAAATATTTTATATATGTTCCAGCATAGTTTCTAGCAACTAAAAGGCTCTATAAATGCCAATTGGGAAGAGCAACACTGGGGGAGGCTGGATGCGCGAGTTAGAGAGGAAGTCTCTCATGATTTTATAGTTACAATTTTATCATTGTATTTGTAATTATAATTTGTATATTACATGTGAGTTAAACACTGTGTCACCGTTTCTCTCTCTTTATTTTGTTTTTACCGCATTATTTTTATCCGAGAAAGACTCCAATGGGATGGGATCATCATGATTTCTTCACCTTAAAATCTTTGAGGTGGTACCAATCTCATTCGAAAATTCATCCCCTAACAATAATTATAATTTTTAATTAAATTTTATAAGTCCATCTAAAAGTATATTAAAAGCTCATGGATAGCCTATTAAAAACCCATTACGCTTGGCCCATCTACCCAACCCGCTAAATATCCAATGGAAATTTCCTATGGGTTGAACCATGAGCCAAGGTTTTCTCCTTCGGCCCAGCCCAACCCACCCAGTCCATGGGTCGAATAAAAATGGGCCAACCTAGCCCATTGTAGACCCTTACACAGATTTCTCATTTGTCGGATAGAATTGTGCTTCCTGTTGATGTCGTTGTTATTGATTTGATAAGTGCAACCGTACTATACTTCTCACCTTGTGCATGCTATTTTGTTAACGATCTAGAGTCTAGAACCTCTCTTGAAGAAAGCAACTCAACCAATTTATAGAGATTTTCCTTTATTAGTTCGGAAAGTGGTTTCTTTCTGGATCACCTTCATACAGCTTGTGGCACATCTGCGTACAAATTTGGTATCTCAAGTGGTTTTAAAACCTTGAGACTAGAAACTATCACTCAATCTTTCCACTTTCAGGCCTTTTTTCATCCCTCCCGACCTTGGTGTAGCCCACATATATTAGGTGTAATTGAAAACATTATGATGCTAATTTTATGTACCTACCATGTTGTAGTTGGGTCCTTTCCATTTTTTAGAGTTACAAGCATGGGAAAGTGGTACCTTGAACACTTTTTGGATAAAATTATCATATTTCTCGTCCTAGTGAGTTCAATTTGGCCTTTTGAAATTTCTGCCCTCAAAGCCTTTCAAATTGAAGATTGAAGCTTATCTAGTGCACTTTCCAAAGACTTCTTCTTTGCTAAATACGGATTTATTTTACCTAGTTTGATCTTGCATGGTTAGATTAACACCGAACTTTTTCCGACACTTGGGCCAAAAATAGTAATGTGTTGAGTTAGTTTTCTTGATTTTGTGAGTTTTTTATTTTTGGGAACGGAATATGAACTGCGAATACCTCTGTTAGAAATATTAAGAAGTATCAATAGAATTACAAAACTCTTGGTTTTATGTGATTTTGGTTAATGAGCTGTCAAATTGAACACGATTTCATGAATTTAAATATATCTTTTGGTTCCATGATACACACATGTAGCATGCATGACTACAGATAGCACTACCAAAAAACACCAAATAATATATATATACCGACACTTTTTATAGCAGCCGTCATAAAAAAAACGCCGCTACATATACAAAATTAGAAGGTTTGAAGTTTGAACTAGTTTATGGTTCATGATTTGATCTTCAATTTTGGAAGGTTACAATTTTTTTTTTCTTTTAAGTTTTATTATTACAATAAAAAAAAGTTAATTCTTATATTAATTGCGTACTTGCTTGTCAACAGACTCAACCTCCCTCGGTAAAGATCACAATTTAATTGTTTTGCTGACAATTGAAAAACATCATTATGCTGATCATGAGACTATATATCATCATGAGCCAATCAGGCTACTCCCACGGGTATGCACAAAAAAGGATATATATATATATATAAAAGTGTCCAACCTTAATCAAAATAAGATTGAGGTCTCTTTGTTTTCAGTTATGAATTTTTATATTATGGTAGAGTAACGTTGGTTAATCAACCAGTATGTATTTAACCGTTGTTTTCAAGGTTCTTATTTTTTTTGAATTTAAATATTCTTGAAAATATAACTTATTTGTGTTTTATTGGTTAATGCTATGTGTTTGAATTCTGCTAATGTACTCTTAAGGAACTGTTTTTAAAATCCATCAACCAGATGTATTTAACATAGTTTTCAATTTTTTTGCCCTATTTCCAAAATGATCCTCTTTATTTGAAATAAAATGGAAAATATCTATTAGTGTGGATCGGTGGCCATGAGACTGAGTTTAAGTTTGATGTTGGGTTTGCGGTTGCCGTGGGTGTGGGTGTGGGTGTGGGGGAGTGAGAGCAGCTTCAACAGTAATAAAATGATGAAAACAAACCGGTTTCAAAAAAACCCAAAACAGGGTCAAACCAACCATTCTGAAAAATGGCATGGGATCCACAAAAAAAAAAATGATATTGAAATTGAAATAAAAACCGGTATGCCAAACCAACAAAAAAATCGGTGGGACTCCTATTTTTTGGCTTATAAATAAGGAAATAGTTTTTAAAAATGGTGTATCAAACAAGCCCAATATAATCATGATTAGAATCTGGCCAGGTCTGCATGCATGAGAGAGAGAAAGTGCTAATAGTTGTCACAGATTTATACTATTAGTTAACTGTGTGTGCTTGTGTGTTAAGTTAAGAACCTTCTATGAGATTTATAAAATTAGGCAATAGATGATATATCCGTATAGATGAGGTCAACTTCGGAGAGAGAGAGAGATATCACTTGGCCAACTCCGAAATGGAGAAATTCTGATTTTGATGTGTTTGGAAGTTCATTTTTGGATTACGTCCGAGGAGGCGTCCGTGCATGCGTCAGTCCAGTTGTAAACGTTCTCAACGGTTTTTTTTTGTCGGCTGGATAAGAAAGTTTCATTAAAAGAAAAGAAAAAGGAATACAATTGGTTAACATACGTAGTCATTAATTAACTCGTGCTACAATATTTTTTCCTTCTTTGATTTTTCCTCTTCTAGCAATATATTTATGCATTGACAAATACTCATAGATTTTTTTACAACATCTATACTATAATATAAAACCGAAGCTTTTTGACTTTTGGTTGACCTCATCATGTTACGCCACATAAGCTTTTGAAATCTCACAATTTTACACCTCATTATTTTAATATATATTTTTTTAATTGAATTTAAATTTTATTCTATTATTAAACCTTCTCATTAGAATTTTGACACATCATATTTTCTTTAATAGAAATAATATATTATTCCATATATAAAACACAATCATAATTAAATCTAATACTAAAATATATTTTATATATAAACACAATATAAATATCTCTTTAATAATAATCATATTATCAATTTTCATATTTAGATAAAATATAAAAGACAATAAAAATCATAGTTAGACCAATAATTTTTTAGATTTAATTTTAATTCATTTTCTGTGCATCGCACAGGTTTGCGACTAGTTTATAATTATTGAGATAAATCTTTTTTAACAAGAGATTAGAGAAAAGAATGACACTCTTCTAGCCACACACATGCCTTTTCTTTGTCTTTAGCAAAACCCTAAAGCTTGGGTGACAAGATTATAGTAAAAACTAGTCGCAAACTTGCGCTATGCACGAAAAAGTCTCAATTGATATGTTGATTTGTATATATAAGAAGTTGAAATATTTAATTGTAACAATTTTATTGACTTTTTTCAATTAATATAAGATAAGAAATATGATAATTGATAATGACTTAACTTCTAACTATATTCTCAATAACATATATGATCACATAGTTTGCACATGTTTGTAACATTGATGATTTAAAAAAGTAATAATTTTCCTAGTTCCCTATTGACTTTCATTAAAAGAAGAAAATAAATAAATAAAAAGAGAGCCTATGAATATCTGCATGGACTAATTTCATTGCAGGCACTTTGTCTGTCAGAGAGCATTCCCAATGGATTGTCTAAAATTTAAGCTAAAATTTGGCTTAATACCCTACTTTTTCTATTTTAGCTTACAACTTTTCAAAACACTTACATCTGATTCTCTATTCTCAACTCTATTTCATTTAAATATTCATTCTTCATTCATTTTTTATTATTTCCTCTAAAAGTCATATATATATATAATCATTAAAAAAACTAGTTTATTAAATTTTATAATCTATATTTTCCATAGTGCAATATATATTAAATATTTTTTTAATAAGTCTCATTTGATAAATTTTTAATTTTTTCATGAATGACTAACTACCCATGGCATTCATTGTAGAAGAAAAAATGAAGTTGCAACATTCATTGTAGCAATACATGTACTATTAATGAGGTCCAAGACAAAAGAAAATAATAAAAAAATGAAATGCCCAATGAATAGTGTAATTCATAAATACCTTGACACTATAGCAAATTTCTATTTTGCCTCATGTGTAGCTCATCCATTGGGAGCCATTTTTGGGGCTTATTAGCTATATTTGAGTTTATTTTGGCTTTTGACAAACTCATTGGGAATGCTCTTACATTTATCAAACAAAAACTTTGTCTGTCAGATTACATACAACCAAAGGTTTTTCTAAAGTGCTCAATAAGGATTAAGTGCAACCGAAAGCTCCATAACATTACAGATGGTCAAACAGATTAGCAAGCAAGATCTCTCAATTGGATAATTCACGCCATTGGACTTCTTCGTCACACCATTAAGCTATTTTTTTTTTTTTTTGTAAAATCTCTCAATAAATAGGAAAGAACTTTAAATGAGAAAATCATCATTTGTATGTTTGTATAAAGGCATCGAGGCCAATTGAAGAAGCAGCAATTGGTTTAAATTAGAGACACATATCAAGTAGCTTTCCTCCTCAATTTAATAAACTATAAACAAAATTCATTTATTTTACACTTTTAGTTGCATCTTTTCTATTAAGTGATATACATGGTCTTTAAGGCATTTAATCAAATAGGTAGGATGTGCAATACATACCAGAAAACATAAACACTAACCTATAGGGATATTTAAGATTATACTATATGAAAAAATATATATTTTTCAAAAATAAACATTTTAAATAATCGATCTGCAAGAAAAGTGGGAAGCTCCTTCTAGACTTGAATTTTAGATGTAGGTGAGGATGAATTTAGCCCAAATGCAATGAATTTGGGTCTTACCCTGATCATCCTAGATTGAAGTTAGTAAAGCATCGTGAGAAATGGGAATTGGGGAGGTTTTGAGGAATGAGATTGAATGAGATTTATGAGTGCTGGAGGAGAGAGATGTGCAAAGTTGAAACGTAAAGAATTGGCAGAGGAGACTGAAGGCATGAGAACGGTGGTCGGGGAGACTGAAGGCAGGAGACCAGAATCGAGAGAGGAGAAAGGCTTTTGCTGAGAGAGAGGAAGTGCTAATCGACTAAATAATCAAAGTAAAAAATTAATAAAAAAATATTAATGATGTGTAAAATTTTGGAAAAATGTTTTGAAGTCAATCCAAAGTCAAAAAAACTTTGGTAAATTATAGTATAAATAAGAAACATTCTCTAGTTGTTGAGATTACAATATTCCTCTTTGCAATATTGTTTATTTCTTTGAGTTATTTTGGCGGTCTAAATGACCTACAAATTAAATGTGAGATTAAAGTGTGAGCTGATACTCTCTCAAATAGATTGTGGCATAACCAAGATTATATTTCAAATTGAGATTGAGACATAACTTAATCTCGGTTACACCCGAATATTCAATAGTTTTAATAATATTAGGAACTAAACGATAGTATTTTTTTCCTAGTGAGAATATGAAATTTCAAACTTATTATGGTAAATACTAAGAAATATCATTTGACCTAAAGATAATCGGCAATATTGTTGCATTGAGATGCATATAATTTGTTTTGTTTACCACCCCCTCCCCCTCCCCATGGGCCAGCGGCATTAAAGCACAAATAATTGTTGATAAAATCATAAATATACTAGATTGTAACCCGTGCATACATAAATATGCAAGAGTATACAATAAAATGTAAATATATATATAATTCCGTTTTAATTGTATGATTATATAGAGTGACACCAATAGTTTCTCAAGATTTTGAAACCAAATAAGTTGAGAAACAATCACCCAATTTTGCTGATAGCCTTTTATATTAAATTTTAGTTATTTAAATGGTTTTTTTTTGTTGTCAATGGTAGAAGTAGGATGCATGCTAACTTAGGCATTGGAAGGGTTTTGACCTGCGCATGCCTGTGTGATCACTTAGTTCACTTAGGTAAATTTACCCATTGACACCATTGAAATAAATATTTTTTTACCTACATGTATTTGAGTGGGGTCAATATTATTAAAATTGGTTTAATTTAATTGGGAACCTAATATATTGCATCTAAAATTATGTGTTTATCGATTTGATCTTGCATGCATAAATGACCTCCCTGAATAAAATTTCTGGCTCTGCCCTTGCTTGCAGGTGACCACTAGAGCTATTGGATGCAACACTAATACATTAATAATAATTATAATTTTTAAGCATCTTTTATCTTTATATTGATACTTCACTGGAACGGGTACTAATCGATCTATTGTGTTTGCTTGACTAGCTTATTTGCTTAAAACTGTTACAAAAAGTGACTTAAAGTCATTAAATTCTAATTCTTGCCGGTGCCAAAGGCCGACCAAATATACTGCATCCAAAAAATTTAGCAAATAGAATTTCTAGAATATCCTTTGCAGTTATATATAAATAAAATTAAAAAGTCAATTTTGTCTATATATAATCATCATGTAACTCGAGTTATCTATTAGTATTAATAAATATTTGTCAATCATACTGACTTAACCTTACTCGATTTTTTTTGTCACTATACCACTACGGTCATTGGCTAAACTTAGTCGGTTAATTATTTAGTCTAGAATTTATATAACAAAGCAGAAGATGTGCTTAACAAGTGTTGCTTCATATGGTAGTGATATCATCATTTTTTTGCTAAATAAATGGTAGTGAGATCATCGGTTTCCTCTTCCTGTGCTACTCATGATGGTTAATTATTATTTTAATTTACTGATTGAGTTGAAGGGTCCAGCCAATATTATCCATGCAGGAACAGAATATGAATAGATATGAAAGATGGGCAATCCGCAGTCCAAATTACAACATCCTCATGTCATGCTGACAATACGGCCAGGTCATTTTATGTGTTTAAATGAAAAGAAATGGGAATATGCTATAATTAATGTAGCGGTGAATTTTTATAACAAGGAAACACTAACTGAGCACAAAAACTAATTCGATTGAGATTGAATAGGCCAATAGAGAAGACTTCCTGAGAATTACGTACAAAAGTGTCGGACCGAGATAGTTAATTATTATTTTATGGGTTCCTTCTATTTTATTTTATTTTCCTGCTGGATTAGGTTAATTTCCATGTACTAAAAAAAAGTTTATTAATTATTTTCTTTTCTTCTTAATTTACAGCTCGTATGGCACCAACTCAGTTTTTATATAATAATTATTACATACCAAATTTTTTTATATACAGAGATATGGGGTAGGCATTGATACTCACGAAGAGGCAACATGGAGTTGGAGATGAAAGAGGATGTGAGAAGATTTGGTCATCCAGTTGGGAGACTTCTATCAGTCTCACAAAGAGTTGGGAAGAAAAAGAAAACAAAGAGATCAAAGCGCGATGATGGGAGGTATGTAGTTCTTTGTCTTTGTCTTTGTCTTTCTTCATTTTCTAGTCCACTGATGAGTATTTAGGTACCCTAGATCTAGAATCAGTCTCACAAGGGTCACTCGATAAAGTTGGAGCTGATTTGAGTTATTATGTGTGGTATCACGGGTTGTATTGATATTTATATTTTTGTTTAGGTATATTTTGTTAGGTGATTGTTATTTCCACACTAACTTTTGTTATAATTGTTTTGATAATTAATGATAAGGTTCCATACTTGCATTCACTATGTCAGTGTTTTTAGTCTTTTTTCTTTATTTATTTTTAAGGGTTTTAAAAAAAACCACCTTGATTTCTCATGCAAATCTTTTTCTTTTTATTTGAACAGTTAATTTTTTGGCCAATACTATATATGTGGATCAATTTAGTAAATTAATCTCTATTTCAAAAAGAAAAAGAAAAGAGTAAATTAATCTCTAGGAGCATGTCCTCCCCTAGATTTTTTAAAATTCCTCTCTTTCAATTCCCGTATTTTAAAAAATAAAAATAAAAATTTAGATATAAAATTTTACTAATGATCGAGCACCTAGATTAAAAAAATAAAATAAAAAAAAAAAAAAACATGTTACATTTGTATAAATGATTAATATGTTATTTTTTC